>JAJONR010001469.1:0-113062 GCA_029582245.1 Solanum etuberosum | reverse complement strand
GACGAAAATTTAAATTTCTAGCATCACGTAGAGCAGCTAGGAATGTCTCTGGTAACCCTTTAAGGGTTAAAGGTTTAAAAGCAATTTGAACCATGCCAATGTACATATAATTGTAAATATTTTTATATAAATCAATATCACGTTTATTTAACAAACGAATAGTTTGTTCAGAAGAATTTAAAGCTAAAGACTGTTCAGTCGTTTTTATCAATTGCTTAGAAGACAGTTTATCAAACCAACCATAATCATAAATGGTTTTGATAGAAACTTTTGGAATAGTCCATTTGTTTAACAAATCAAGGTTTTGAGGTATATCTACCTCTTCAAGTCTAGTACTTTTAGTACTTACTTCTCCCAGATCCATGATTCAAAGAATCATATCTATGTTGACTAAATAAATAAAGTTCGATGCAATGTCAATCTCATATATGGAATTGATATTCATCTATAGATTCATATCAAATGTTGTATTTATCTTTATTTTATTTCGAAAGCAACTCTATAACTATAATCTATTTAATAAATAGTATGATAAAAGAAAATAGATGAACCTATTTATGACACTTCTATTTATCACTTATTTTGAAACAGACATAATAATTAATTAAAGTTCATGAATTAGAAGCAATGATTTTACTATAAAAATAATTGAAAATTTTCTTTTACTATAAATATAAATATACTCTTTGATATAATTTTCTCTTTTTTAGTGCATATATACCTTCTCTTCTATTTCAACTAGATGATGGCAAGCCCGTGCAAGCCCGGGTCGATACGGAAAATGAATTAATAATAAAGATAATTATAATATAATTAACGAAAAAGGGCCAAAAATACTCTTAAACTATTCGAAAAGGTTTAAAAATACCCTTCATCTACCTATTGGCTAAAAATACCCCCCAATCAACCTTTTTGGTCCATTGTTACCCTTTAAACTAACAACATTATATTTTTTAATTATTATTATTATAAATTATTACATGACGTTTTTTTATTGGATAAAGTTAAATTCCAACCCACCAAACTTTCTCTTACCCCACCCGACCCATATTGACATCCCTTGACCCAAACCCAATTAAAAGATCCATCAAAAATAAAAAAGATTGAATCATCTCTTCTTCCCCTAAATCTAATATCCTAATTTTTCTTCTTCCCCTTTTCTATTAAGCGACTTCACCCATCAGATTTTCAATGCAACGTTTTATTGAAGTTGAAAGATTCAATCGTCTATTGAAGTTGAAACATTCACTTGTTTGCCAACTAAAAGTGTAAAATGATTACAACTAGCAATAATAATGGTATAGTGTGCTTAAAATTTTATACACATCAATGTTATAAATACAGAAAAATTACTAAAGACAAAGTAATAGTTATTTTGGTTGAAATTGATCTTGAAATCACTTAATAAGAAAAGGAAAAGAAGAAAAATAGGATATTAGGCTTAGGGGGAGAAGAGATGATTCAATTTTTTTTATTTTTGATGGATTTTTTAATTTGATTTGGGTCAAGGGATGTCAATATGGGTCGGGTGGGGTAGGAGAAAGTTTGATTTTTTGGAATTTATCTTTATCCAATAGAAAGACGTCACGTAATAATTAATAATAATAATTAAAAAATATAATGTTGATAGTTTAAAGGGTAATAGTGGACCAAAAAGATTGACTGAGGAGTATTTTTAGCTCAATAGATGGATAAGGAGTATTTTTAAACCTTTTCGAATAGTATAGGATATTTTTGGCCCTTTTCCGTATAATTAATTCAAATACTATTTGTTAATATAATTTAATTGATTCAAAAAGCATTTGTAAAGTAATGTGTATTGTACTATGAACATGGTCGATTTGATAATTCAAAAAAAATTCCCCAAATTGGTCCTATCGAAACAATTAAAAGTTGACCAAGAGGTAAGAACGTCAATTTCTATTTGAATGAGAAAATAAAGAAACTTGATAGTATAGAAGATGGTTGTAACAAACTATATTGTAAGTTTTTTGGGTCATGAATTGGCTATGTGGACCGATCCGATATAATAGCTTTACAAATAAAAGATCAGATTGAGATTATCTCTTATCTCTATTTTAAAGTGAAGAGAAAACAGTTATCATTGCATAACCTCTCTTTGAAAAAGAATTTTCTCTCAGCTGAAAAAATAGATGAACTAAAAAAATAGAGGAAGAAACCGTAAGAAAAAACTCTATCTTTCTATAATAACATCAACACAAAAAGATATTTAGTAGGTGTTTGGACATGCGATATTAAAATCACTGTTCGGATATGCGATTTTACGCTGTCATGATTTCATATCATGAGATAAAATCTCATATTCTCCAAAAATCATGATTTGGAAATTTCAAATAATGATTTGGGATTTTTCAAATAAAAAAATTGACCGAGAAATTTATATTTTGTAAAAACAACCCCACATATTTACTAACTATTTATTTCATATGTAAATAAAATTTATAATTCATATCATTACTTTTTAAACCATTTACATCTCATATAATGAGTATTCTCACTAATATAGAATTTATTATTACTTCAAATCAATTTCTACTTTACCATTTATATTCACCAAATTCATTATTTTTTATCAAATTTATTTACCAACCAAATTGACCAACAAATGACTCAACGTAACAATGTTGGTTCGTTTTCTTAGTCATATGAACGAGAAATGCAAGTTCAACATGAGAAAATTGTCCGTACTATGTTGTGGGAGGACTATATTAAAGACTAGTACACCAAAACTTATATATGTTTAATTTTTTTTATTGAATTAAAGTTTGATCAATAAATATTGTATTTTTAAAGAATAATTTTGTGATAGTGTATTTATGGGATTTTATAAACTTTTGTTTATTTGGTAAGATTGTATAAATAATTGGGACAATTTTAATAGTTTTACAACTTATGAGATTTTTATATTTATGAGAAAACATACAACATAAAAAGTCTAAATCGCATGTCCAAACAAAACTTCAAATTCATCTCATAATTTCAAATCATAATTTCATATCGCGTGGCCAAACATGCTTTTATATATATATATATATATATATATATATATATATATTTCCTTGAGATTTTTTAATTGAAGTAGGTCAAAAATTGGGCCAGTTATTAGAGAAGAAAATATGCACATGATTTTAGGTGGCCCTAAATAAATAAAAAAAAAACGAAACTAACTAAAAATGAGAAGTCCTAGTCTTTCATTTTCAGTTAGTCGAGTCTCAATCACACTCAAAATCTCCAAGGCATTGATCTTCAACTCCGATGAGACGCTGATCAAGAGAACCTCCTTCATAGTTTACCCACCTCTGACTATACAACTAAGAACCAAAATAGATTCAAACATCAAATATCTCACTAATGCCATGCCATGACTCACACTTAGGAATGAATTAGGAATATTCTCTTTCTCTAACTGTACAATTGCTTGACTTTTTATTTTTTTAAATCTCCTGCATGCCATGATATTGTTGTCTATTAGTACCTGTAAAATGATCTACATTCCTCTCTGAGTGTGTGCACCACCTCCATCTCATTATTCTGCATTTGTTGTTTAATATATATTTAACATCCCATGCAATTGATCATGGAACCTCTCAAATTTCATTTAAAACTTTTTGAGTTGTTAATGGATCAATTTTTATGGTCAGTGGAGTTAAACTATTCTATACACAATAGTCTAATCCCACCCCGATAGCCTTAACCTCAGTCTCAATAACAGTACAATCTTCAAGTAGTCTAACGTATAACAAATCTCCCTCTTCATTCCTAACATAAAAGTCAAAGAACCAACCCCTACGTGACCTTGATTTGACTCATCAATATTACATTTGTAGCTACCTCTTGAAAGATGGATTTATCTCACAATATTGTAATTAATCAAAGGTGTATATCCCTCTAAGAATTTGACAATAATGTGTGTGTATCTCTATAATCAGTAATACAAAGTATGATTGTGAGTCTCTTCACTGAAAGTAGCAGCTAATACCTCATAATTTTGTACATCTTCATTAAACAACAATTATACTGAATCCACTTGATTTTGATCATGAGAAGTAGGAATAAGATAATGCAAAGCCCCCAACTGTACACACTAACATGTCCTTCTTAGGGTTCCCACTAAATTTCTTGATAAAGAAATCTTTATCCTGTAGTATAACTTTCCACACTTTTGGTCCACCCCTCTGTTCTACTACTTGTAGTTTATGCCTCTTACAATACTTATTTCACAGGTAATTAGACCAAATAGTATATGTAGTTCTGAAGTTCCACCAAAATTTCGCAAAATATATGGAACATAGAGAGTGGTCTGATCATGCAAATGTATACCTAAACCTGCATAAGCTTAAAGATGAAGCACCCCCGACAGAAAGAACGTAATAGTATTGTATGTAAAATGGTAGAATGAAACATATATAAACATACATATCAAGATCAGTAGAAACAGTTAACATAGTCATAATCGTAGCATATGAAGTTTAAGAGACGAGGTTATTGAGACTGCCTAAAGGATATCTCTTTCATTATATTTTAGTTTTTCATGGGAGTCTATTAGTGTAACTGACATAAATCACCATGTGAGCGTATGGAGTCTGATCTCGATCGATCAACTAAGTCATCTCATACCTTGTTGGGTATAAGACGTACGTGTACATATCACGTGGATACAAAACTAGCCCTTATCGGGAGCATAAAAGAAGGAATCACCCGAACTAACGGTACGATCCTTAAGCCATGTCGGCAAACGCAATTTCAAGCATTCATTATTTTGACTTATGCCTTCCCGATTAACTATTTAGCTCCCTTATGCTCATGTGTTCATGGATTAGTCCGAAGACTCATATTCATAATATTCAAGGATCATAGTTCATAAACTTCATTCATATCATCACGTCATGAGGTTACATTTCATATATCATAGCTTTTCATTCATGAGGACATATCTCATATCATAATATTGTAGTCAAGGAAACATATGATAGCATCGTAAGATTTATATTTGGGAAAAATCATAGTTCATAATTCTAGGGTTCATAAAATAATAATTTTCAAGAATTCATCAAGAAACTATTAAAAAGTCATTAGAACATCATTGGACACAGTTTTCAAGATAGAAGCCTTTAATTTCATAATCATTCGTAATTTCATAGAGGAAATCTATAGAACTAATAGGGTAAAGGATTATCATGGAAATTAGATACTTTTGTGTAGGGTTCTTGGGGTTTCATAAAGAATAAAGAACATAGGGTTTCATACTAACATTAACTTATTCATAGAAAATACTTTGAAAATATGGAACAGAGTTCGTGGGGAAGAACAAAGTGGTTTCACACGTGGAGATAGTTACATACCTTAGTGATGAAACTTGTAGAAGAACCTTGAAAGATGAATCCTAGTTTAGTGTCGCTTGAAGTTCTTGAGCGTAGAAGTTTTTAGGAAGAGAATGGGAGTATTGAAGTTATGAAAACTGATTATCTAACCCTACTAAGATGTATTGAGGTCATTTAGAAAAATTCCCAAAGAATTTTAGGATAAAAATGCCCTCCTCAAACACAAAATCGACCAAAAAATTGTGTTTTATTATCGTCTAAGTGACGAACCATCGCTTCCATGATGGGCCGTTACTTAGGCTGTCAGAACAGGCCATAAACGGCCCTACTAATCATGTGTGATTCCCAAGTCTGATGGGTCGTCACACTAGCTGTCACATACTGTCAGGTTGAAGCATCTATGGTAAATCAGTCATAACGTTTTACTCTAGACTCAGATTGACAAACGGTCAATGATGTTATAAAGGAGACTCATAGACCTTTAACTTGATGGGTAAGCTAAATCTTCATATTCAGAGAGTTATGGTACTTAGATCTCATGCAAAAACTCAATTGGTCGAGAAGCTTTGAACTTGACTTGGTGTTAGAGGCCCCTTATGACCTTAAACCACATCCGATACACTTCTCACACTTAGGAATGAATCTTAACACAAATGTACAAGTAGGATATCACCCGGTCAAATTTGATACGCTCAGGACAAATGATTCGGATCATTAGCATATAATTTAAGAGGTGTTACGCAAATTTGTTCCTTCTTGTCAACAATATCTTTGAACTCCTCTTTTTAAAAGTCAGGCCTGTTATGATTTAGTTCTAGGTGCATAAGTCGACATTCATGTATAGCATGACCTTGTAACTCACAATCTGTACAATATTTAGGTACATTGTCATATTGAATATTTACCTTCACAATTCAAATAGCCCAGGAAAGTTCACCCCCAATGTCCATTTGAACATGGTCTGGTAAATTAGACATCAAGTCAACGAGGACATTAATGTTCGCACCACATGGTATACTCTTGTTAATAGTAGTCATGATTAGGTGTGTTGCCGTACCCACAACAAATGCCAATAAAATAAGGATTCCTTCACATTCTTAGTCAGCAGTAGCTTTGAAAAGGATATCCAAACCATAACTTTTGAGGTTTTTTCCTCTATCTTAAACTTCGAATCATAAATAATGATCTCATCTAGTATGAGCTCCCATCCTTCACTTGATGTAATACACATCTTTTGATGTTAGGTTTACGAAGTCTTCCTTGAGTGATACTTTTTTTTTTTACATAGTTAACATGGAAATAGACAACTTAATTACACAAGTGTGGCTTAGAATATTAGTTCGATGTGACCTCATAACACTACACTTGATGAGACGTATCTTTTCTTGTCATATATGACTTGAATCATCAAGTTGTACCCAAACAATGTATGACTTGAATTTAAATTCTATTGTTTTTTTGGAACTTTTCACTCATTAACACTACATTCGAAATCTTGGGCAAAACATTCCTATAGGGGCCTATGTTTGGGTAAACATTAAAAACTTGTTTGGATGGTTGTTATCTTATGTATTTTATTGTTAGTTTAAATATAATGTTTGTTTTAACTGTTACTTAAATTCTATTGTATTGTATCGTTTAAATCCATCGTTAAGTAACGACAAAAAGACCAATTTTATGTAACGACCGATTTGGTGTGATCGCGTCGTTAACTTAATATTTTCTTCTCATTTTATATTTATTTATTATTTAATAATCACATTTCATCATTTATCCTACCGTTTCATAATAGCTTTATCCCGTATCCTACTTTTCTTGTAGGTTTATCACTCAAATTATGGATGTGTGACATTATGTAACGATGGAGAACAATACAATCTATCTAAACATTGTATTCATTAAAACAATACAGTACGATATAATACAACACAATATAATACAATATGATACATATGAAACAATATGTAACAATCATCCGAACAAAGTGTAACCGATAATACGGTAAGAACGATAACAAGTCTGCTATTATAGGTTAGACTATACACTACTATAAGTTATCTTTACATACTACTTAAATCCTCTCCAAGCCAGTGTGGATTTTTGAAAACAAAGTATCATTTGGTGCAAGTCAATACTCTTGCACACAGTAAAAGGAGTATTATCAACAACTAAGTTGAACAATCACTTGGATGTCAATAGAAATTGAACGTACAACTTTTAATCTCAACAGCTCCACCTGGAATCAATAACTACAATTTAAAAAAGAAGAAGAAGAAGAAAGAATCAGTAACCATCAGAGTATGACTTCATTAGCAGTGTTTTAATATGCAACAAATGCAAATTTACCCACCTATAATCTCAAGTTAATAACACAAAAGCCAAGTGTCGTAAGTGGTGATTACTAGAAAGAGAGATTTGGTTTAACTTGCTTCTTTTTGGTTCACTATTTTTTCGTTCTTTGTTTGTAGACGTGTTTTTGTTAGACAATTGAACTTTTTTCCAGCTTATTATTTTTACTGTTCTTTACTTATTTCAGTTTAGTGCTTTCTATTTTCTAGCTAGACTTAGTCAATTTTAATTGCTTAACTTTCTGAAGTTAGTGACCCTTTTATGGCTGTTAGTGGCACGTATTTTTATTCAGTTTTCCATTCACTTTCTAAGTGGCTACTAGATAGGAAATTGTTAGATTTTTTCCTTGTATAAATTCAGTATTTCTGCAAATTAATGAATAGCTGGAGTTTCATAAGTTCACTCTATTTTTTATTCTTCAATTCAGTTTCTTTAGTATTTCTGTTTTAACAGTGGCATCAAAGCCTCTAGTTGAGCTTACAGAACCAAAAAGTTTTAACCTACTACACAAATGACATTCAACAACCTACCTTTAAATCCACCATTCACTTTCACCGGTGAAAATTACCAAATCTGGTCTGTGAAGATGCAAGCTTTTCTGGAAGCATATGAACTTTGGGAAACTGTGATGGAAGATAAACCAATTGCTACTCTATCAGCAAATCCTGTCTTGGCTCAGATCAAATCCAACAGAGAAGAGAAGGCTAAGAAATCTAAAGCCAAGTCGCTTATGTAGAATGTTGTGGCAGATTCTGTGTTTTATAGAATCATGACTTGTAAAACAATAAAAAAGGCTTGAGATAGGTTGAAAGAAGAATATCAAGGCAACGATAGAACACGTCAAATGCAAGTGTTGAACCTGAAAAGAGAGTTTGAGTCCCTGAATATGCAGGAAGATGAATCAGTAAGTATGCCGATCGAATCTCCTTAATTTTTAATAACATTAGACTTCTTGGTGAAGAATTTACAGACAAACGAGTTGTGGAGAAAGTTCTTGTGACTCTTCCTGAGAGGTTTGAATCTAAGATTTCCTCTCTTGAAGAATCCAAGGACCTCGGCAAACTTTCATTAGGTGAACTAATGAGTGCTCTTCAAGCACAAGAGAAAAGAAGGACTATGAGACGGGACAAGTTCACTGAAGGAGCTTTCTCTGTACAAAAATAATTTTTTGGTAAAGGAAAGCAACAGTTCAACCAAAAGAATAAGGGCAAGTATGATGGAGGAAACAATAGTGGAGATGTGAAATAGAAGTTCCTTCCGTGCAAACATTGTAAAAGAACTACACATCTGAAGAAGTACTGTTGGTGGAAGGTCGATGCTATATGCAGCAATTGTAAGAAGACGGGACACATATCCAAGGTCTGCAAATCAAGAGCAAAGGCCTCTAGAGCTTTGTAAGCACAAGGAGCAGAAACTGCAGATGCACATGAGGAGCAACTCTTTTTGTAGTTTCATACTTTTCAATAAATGAATCCTCTAATTCATGGCTTCTTGATAGTGGTTGCACACATCACTTGTGAAATGATGCTGAAATGTTCAAATTCCTTGATGATACTTACAAATCTAAAGTAAAAGTGGGAAACAGTGAGGCAGTAAAAGTCAAAGACAGAGGTACATTGTCTATCTCAACAATATCAGGTATCAAAACTATTCATGATGTTTTGTACACACCTTATATGAGTCAACATTTGTTGAGTGTTGGACAAATGCTTGAAAATAATTATTCTCTACATTTTAAGAATCGTGAATGTATTGTTTCTGACCCTTCTGGAGTAGAATTATTTTATGTCAAGATGAGAAACATAATGTTTTCAGTTTATTGGGAAAAAATAACTGAACAGACTTACACTATTACTTCACAAATATGTACAAACCTATGGCATAAAAGGTTTGGTCACTTCAATCTGAGAAGCATCGCAAAGATGAAAAAGAAGGAACTAGTGGAAAATATGCCTGAATTATTTTCTAATGCTCAAGTTTGTGAAACCTGCCAGCAGGGAAAGCAAACAAAATTGTCATTTCAAGTAAATCAAGTATGTAGAGCTAACCAGAAACTTTAGCTCATTCATACGGATGTTTGCGGCCCAATGAAAATAGATTCGTTGAGTAGTAACACATACTTTTTTCTTTTTATTGATGACTACACCAGAATGTGTTGGGTTTATTTCATTAGACCGAAGAGTGAAGTCTTTGATGTTTTTAAACAATTTAAAGCTTTAGTAGAAAATCAATGTAATCTTAGTATTGAGGCTTTAAGGTCTGATAATGGAGGAGAATATACTTCTTCTCAGCTTATGGAGTTTTGTAATAGCACAAGTATTGAATGTCAATTGACATTATCACACTCCACAACAAAATGGCATGTCTGAAAGGAAGAACAAAATAATTACGGAGATGGTCAGGTGTCTTTTGCTCGAAATAAAGATTCCCAAATCAGTTTTGGGTGGAGCCAGTCAATACCTCCGTATATTTACTAAACAGATTGCCTACTAAGGCCTTGCAGGAAATAACTCCATATGAAGCTTGGTGTGGGAACAACCATCTATACACCATCTCAGAATCTTTGGGTGTATATGTTATTATCGAGTTCCAGAAACAAAGAGGAATAAGCTGAACAACAGGCTCGTAAGGGCATATTTATGGGCTATAGTTCATCCAAAGGATACATGATTTTCTGTTTGAAAACAGAAAAACTAATTCTCAGCCGAGAAGTGAAGTTTGATGAAACAGCTGGTTGGGATTGGAAAAATCAGAAGACCTCTTATTCTGATTTATTTTCAAAAGAGCAGCCTCAACTTCCAGAAGAAGAACAAGTGGATGATGTACCAGTGAGGGGAACTTGAACCTTAAAAGATGTCTAGCAGCAGTGTAATTTGGTTACCTCTGAACCAACAAGCTATACTGAAGCACAAAACTCTCAGGCATGAATGAGAGCTATGCAAGATGAACTAGACATGATAGAGAAGAATGGAACCTCGTAGCTTGTTGACAGGCCTAGAAATCGCAAGGTTATTGGTGTAAAATGGATTTTCAAGAAAAAAATTCAATCCTGATGGAACAATTTGCAAACATAAGGCTAGATTAGTGGTGAAAGGATACACACAACAATATGGTGTGGGTTACCAAGAAAAAATTTCTCATGTTGCAAGGTATGACACAATCAAGCTTATTCTTGCATTTGCATCTCATAGTTCCTGACAGATTCATCAGCTTGATGTCAAATCGGTTTTTTTGAATGATTTGATTGCTGAAGAGATCTATATAGAACAACCCGATGGTTTCTCAATTCCTGGAAAAGAGGGTCAAGTTTATCTCTTAACGAAGGTCTTGTATGGCCTAAAACAAGCCCCAAGGGCATGGTGTTGCTTCCAATTGCACACGTAAGTGTACGTGGTCGCGCAAGTAATATAGTGGCCCTAAAAAGAATCGAATTATCGAACACAAAAGAATTGTCGATTAACTATTTACTAAATTATACTAATTCTAATTATTTATTTAAGGGGAGGATTTCAAAGATGAATATATATTAACTAAACTAAAAATAAAGATAAAATAACTATAAAATAATTAACTAAGAAAAGATAGATTTTCACACAATCAATGAATGAATCGATCTAGGATTATGATTTAACTAACAATCATGTTTAGCATCAATTTCATCAACTTATTTGATTATCTAGTTATTGATTCACGGGGTTGATAATATAGTCATGATCTCCCCACCTCTAACCGTCTACCACAATTGACAGCCTAACTATATCGTTGTGCCAGGATAGACTGAACCATCTATGGAGCATTACGTTGTCTTCCCGTATTTGAGCCAAGCAAGGCACCTAGGTATATCCCTATCCTAGACACAAATCAATTCAAGTGATATGCAAGAAAAAATCATGCTCCTTATATTCCACGTTCTATCCCTCTATTCCTCTCCCGAGTTCAAAAGAAGACAATAAATTTATTCTAATGGTGGCCAAGCATCAAATTAGTAATCACAAGAATATAAGAACAACCAATATGATAAACAATTATGCCGAATCAAAATCACTAAATAATCATTTTGTAAGTAAATATAATCTAAGAACGAGAAGTTTAACTCCACATAGACATAGAGCAATTACAATGAGTCATTCAAATAAAAGATGTAAAATAAATAAAAGAGAAAGAAAAGATAAAACCTTGGACCAAAAATAATTTTTTACATTGTATCTTCCTCCCTCTAATAATTATTCTTATAAACTATTTATAGATATAGAAAATTATGTATAAAATAATTGAGGTCAAATTAAATTAGGACCCAAAACCTAAAAGGATTCCGCGTGAAACAATTGTATATTTCCGTCGCTTCAGTGTTGCGTGTCTTGAAATGTTGACACGTGGCAGCAAATATGTTTTCAATTCAACTTCTAATTCTTTGCAACTTTTATATAATATATATTATTATATTTAATTTAATTCATTAAGCTGTCTGCTTGATTTCCTTCTTCAACCTTTCATATTTAATTCATTTTAGCTCTAAATTTCTTCATCTTCACGCCAATTTAATCCTACAAATAAAATATACTATTAAGCACAATTCATAAAATTCAGGTTAAAAAAGGATAAATAAAAATACTAAATGTGAGACAAATAATGATTTAAAATATGTATTTTTGGCCTCATATCAACACCCCACACGTAGACTTTTGCTTGTCCTCGAGCAAACATTAAAGCTCATCTAAAAAAAAATCATTGATACAAACACGTAGGCCATATACAAATTTCAACACATCAAGTACAATTCTCGATCATTATGCAAGATATCTAAATAACAACAAACCTCTAACCTCCTAACCTCAAAGAAAGACTCTGAACTTATCAAATTTAAGCTTGCTCACCTATTCTCATCAAAGAAAGTTAATAACATCACCTATCTGTCATGAAACAAGTGCCCTCACAAAAAGAAATAGTCCTTACACTCAAATCAAAAGATTGAATATAAATTAAGGACTTAGCATCAAAGAACACTCTCACACTCACAAAGAAAAGTCACATGTATGCACAAAGAACCATAGGCTTGCCCATTATGTACATCTCCACCAATTAAGCATGCTTGAATAGAATCAAATAGGACATTAACGAGTTGTAATACAGGCTAGGGGACGGGTATGAAAATTATATAATAGTGACTTACACTTCCTTAAGCACTTTGCACTTTAAAACTTTATCACCCATTAATTCTTCTCTTTATTTTCAGCCCTCTCTTCAAAAATTATTTCACATCTCAACGTCTCAAGAATGCTTCAATCATTTTTTTTTCAAAGAATAGTTTTTTTTTTTTCATGTCACATTCTTTTAAAGAAGGTTTTTTAATCACTTTGTAGCTATCATTGATCACTTTTTACACTCAACCATCCCTTTTCTTCAGATTTAATAATTATAATAAGTCTAATGCTACAGTGCTTAAGGAAGCATGGTGCAAAAATTAGGGATTCAACAAAAGAGTCGAGGCAAAAATATGGCTACCAACAAAAGGCTACAGGCTCAAAAGGGCTAACTAGTGATATAATATCTGAAAATGCTAAAATTTACAAGACAAATCAAAGAAAGCCTATTATCATCCCCTAAACAACGCAACACTTTTTATTGTGCTTCAATAAAATGCAGGGCAAGTTCTAGACTAAAATGCAAAACATGGAATAAACAAAATCTCACCACACATGGCACAAGTATCAATCAAGATGGATCAATTCTACTTCTAAGAGAGACAAGATCATAGCAAACTACAAAATAAAATAAACTATAAACAAAGTCACAACCATGAACTTAGGTGTCAAAGAGTTTACAATTTCAATAGCAATCAAGCATTCAGAAGAAAGTACTACTCAAAATTAGGCCCAAATAGCAAGTATCACACCACTCAAAAGGGTCTTTTATTTTCTCTCAAAAAAATTAAAAGTAAAAAAATTAAAAGAAAATTTATTCCTAAAAAAATTAAAGACACTCGATTCAATGGGACTATCCTCAGGAAAAGAACCGAAAACAAAAGCCAAGGAACCCATCCTAAAAAAAAGAGAAGACTCAATAAAGCAGTAAAAACTAGGAATTCATTCCTCCACCCTACACTTAAAACATGGCACTGTCCCCAGAGCAACAATATAAGCTAAGAGTGAAAGAAAGAATTTATTTTTTTTGGATTGGGCTAAGTGTGCTTCTACTCATGAATAAGAACTTCTTTTTTTTTATACGAAAAAAAATTTATTTTTGTACCAGGTCCGCGACGCGGACTGGATATGGACTTCACTGTCCGGAAAATATTTTTTTGTATTTTTTTTTTTTAAAAAAAAAAAAAACTATATCAAACAAATCTAAAGCACACTTCACCCTAACCAAAATATGCGGAAGAATTTCCACCCCACACTTAAAAATATGCCATGTCCCCAAAACATCAATTAAAATTTTAAAACAAGGGTTATGATAACTCCCTGGGGACTTTAACCTAGCTAGTAGCATGCTCTCTCAATATATATTTTTTCAAGGGTCGTACGCACCCCACTCTTAAGCTCAAATATGCTCATTTGCTTAAAATTTTGGATACTCAGACTTTTCCTAATCTGCAAAAATAAGATCAAAACCAAAAAAGTGACACTAATAAAATAAAATAAGGAGTTATTTTTATTTATTTTTTTATTTTTTATAAAAAACTTAAATAAATAAAAAGAAAAAGTATAACCTAGAAAAACAATTAATTTCTAAGTCCCCAGCAGCGGCGCCAAAAACTTGTTGCTTCCAATTGCACATACAAGTGTATGTGGTCGCGCAAGTAATATAGTGGCCCTAAAAAGAACCGGATTATCGAACCTAAAAGACTTGTCGATTAACTCTTTACTAAATTATACTAATTCTAATTATTTATTTAAGGGGAGGATTTCAAAGATGAATATATATTAACTAAACTAAAAATAAAGATAAAATAACTATAAAACAATTAACTAAGAAAAGATAGGTTTTCACACAATCAATGAATGAATCGATCTAGGACTATGATTTAACTAACAATCATGTTTAGCATCAATTTCATCGACTTATTTGATTATCTAGTTATTGATTCACGGGGTTGATAATATAGTCATGATCTCCCGACCTCTAACCATCTACCACAATTGACAACCTAACTACATCGTTGAGCGGGGATAAACTGAACTAACTATGGAGCATTACGTTTTGAGCCGAGCAAGGCACCTAGGTATATCCCTATCCTAGACACAAATCAATTCAAGTGATATGCAAGAAAAAATCATGCTCCTTATATTTCACGTTCTATCTCTCTATTCCTCTCTCGAGTTCAAAAGAAGATAATAAATTTATTCTAATGGTGGCCAAGCATCAAAATAGTAATCACAAGAATATAAGAACAACCAATATGATAAACAATTATGCCGAATCAAAATCACTAAACAATCATTTTGTAAGTAAATATAATCCAAGAACGAGAAGTTTAACTCCACATAGACATAGAGCAATTACAACGAATTATTCAAATAAAAGGTGTAAAATAAATAAAAGAGAAAGAAAAGATAAAACTCTAGACCAAAAATTATTTTCTACTTTGTATCTTCCTCCCTCTAATAATTATTCTTATGGATTATTTATAAATATAGAAAATCCTGTATAAAATAATTGAGTCCAAATCAAATTAGAAACCAAAACCTAAAAGGATTCCGCGTGAAACTCGTATATTTCCGCCGCTTCACTGTTGCGTGTCTTCAAATGTTGACACGTAGCAGCAGATATGTTTTCATTTCAACTTCTAATTCTCTGCAACTTTTATATAATATATATTATTATATTCAATTTAATCCATTAAGCTGTCTGCTTGATTTCCTTCTTCAACCTTCTATATTTAATTCGTTTTAGCTTCAAATTTCTTCATCTTCACGCTAATTTAATTCTACAAATAAAATATACTATTTAGCACAATCCATAAAATTCAGGCTAAAAATAAATAAATAAAAATACTAAATGTGAGATAAATAATGATTTAAAATATGTATTTTTGGCCTCACATCAAATGGTATGAGAGGATAGATAATCATCTCATCCAATTTGGCTTTAGTAGAAGTCAAAGTGAAGCTATTTTGTATGTGAAAGTCACTGCAGGTGAGTCCTTAATTGTCTCAATTTATGTGGATGACATGCTTGTGACAGGAAGCAAAATTGAATTAATCCAAAGGTTCAAAGATGAAATGGTGAAAATCTTTGAAATGACTGATCTTGGAGTCATGAAGTACTTCCTTGGCATGGAAGTGTTGCAGTCCAGTGATGAAATTTTCATATGCCAACAGAAATACATTTCAGATATTCTAAATAGGTTCAAAATGCAAGACTGCAAACCTGTGAGTACTCCAATCTCTACTGGTGTGAAGCTTGGCAAGGATGAGGATTTCGAAAAAGTGGATGATAGTATGTATAGAAGCTTAATTGACAGTCTTCTATATTTTACCGCAAGCAGACCTGACATTCTATTTGTTGTAAGTTTGCTCTCTAGGTTCATGCATTCGCCTAGAGACACACACTTCACAGCGGCTAAAAGAGTGTTAAAGTATATTAAAGGAACCAACAAGGTTGGAACTTTTTCCCCAACATCTGCCGAAGTAACTATGAACCTGGTCGGGTACTCTGATAGTGATTGGGGTGGCAGAGTTGATGATTCCAGAAGCACCTCTGGATATCTTTTCTGTTTGGAGACAAGTTTTAGTTCGAGCTCTACGAAACAAGAAACTACAGCTCAATCAACAGAAGAAGTTGAGTACATAGTTGATGCATCTGCTGTTAAACAAGCTATGTGGCTAAGGAAGATGTTGAAGGACTTGGGCCATGAACAAATAGAAGCTACCAAGATCATGTGTGACAACAGTTCAGCAGTTTCAATCTCGAAAAATCCAATTTTTCATGGTCAAAATAAGCATATCAAGATCAACTTTCATTTGATTAGAGAAGTCCAACAATCTAATGAAGTGTTGCTTGTTCATTGTTCATCCGAGAACCAACTAGCTGACATTTTCACTAAGTCACTGCCAAATGAATGGTTTGAAGATCTGAGGCAAAGAATTGGTGTTTGTCACAAAAATGCCAAGGAGGAGTGTTAGACAATTGACATTTTTTTCCAGCTTATTATTTTTACTATTTTTTTTTACTTATTTTAGTTTAGTGCTTCCTATTTTCTAGCTAGACTTAGTCAACTTTAATTGCTTAACTTTCTGAAGTTAGTGGCCCTTTTATGGCTGTTAGTGGCACATGTTTTTATTCAGTTTTCCATCCACTTTGTAAGTGGCTACTAGATAGGAAATGGTTAGGTTTTTTCCTTGTGTAAATTCAATATTTGTACAAATTAATGAATGAATTTCATAAGTTCACTCTATTTTTTATTCTTCAATTCAGTTTCTTGAGTGTTTCTGTTTTAACAGCTTTGAAATCGATAACCAAAACAAAGAAAAAGCAACGGTTGATTAACTTTCAGAACATTCAAACAAATGAGTCGTAAATCACTTTCTAACAGTTAAATGATATGAGTTTTCAAGTACAGAAACGACCAGTCTAGAAAGTTTCATAAAGTTTGATGTTAATTATTTCCAACTACAACTATCATGACACGAAAATACAAAATAGACTTTGTGTGGCACAGGTATTTCAACCATTTGTGGCTGATCGTTCAAATCCAACATCCAGTCCCACATTTCCATCCAGGACAATATATAGTCACAAATTGCAAGACCACAAAGGTTTACCATTCCATTCGTACAGATGAAAAACAAACAAAAACCAAAAGAAAAAATGAAAGAGCAAGACAACAATTCTCTAAGAATAAGATGAATGAACTAGTCAACGCGGTGAAAACTTCATCAACATTTATAAGGTCATTCAATAAGAAAATTATGAAAGTGACCCATAAGAGCAGAAGTAATAACTGAAAAGAATTACAATATTATGAGTTTGCATCTATCTTAGCGGTCACTGTGTGTCTGTTCTTCACTTATTCCTGCTCATCTAGCTTCAACAGATGGAAAGGCATTGAATGAGTCAACGGGTTGAGGCAGTGTTAGAATGAAACCCAAATGACTATGGCGATAAGTTTGTTACAGTAACTGGATCAGTGCAAAGATTTCCAGGCTATAAGACGAAGGATTTCAATTCAGCTGTGGTGTGTGCAACGAAGACATATGGACACTTGACTGCACTCATCACTTTGATACAGGGGACCAACAAAAAATTTGACACTAAAACTGCCTTTTCACCAAAAATATATTAGTATGGGCCTTTTCCAGAAAGCTAATCCTCACACCATATATGTCATGCCAACCTGCATTAAATGTGAGTGTGGTACACTCAAATTGGCAATTTCCCTCCTGCAATTCTTTCTAAGGAAAGCATAGAAGTAATTTATGAAAAGCTTCTTAATGAACCAGGAACTTTTCCTTGCCCTAATATTTCCATGACCAAGGAGGTAAACCACACCGGATTCTTTGGCCTTGCGTAAGAATGAGAGCTCCTTCTCAAAGGACTGTTCAGCATCCGACACGAGCGACTCCAACGAAGGGCCAGGCTTCAGCTCTTCTGAAATGCTTTCTTCCACAACTGCCTTTCCGGTGTCCTTAAAATCAGATAAGAGAGGAACACCAAGTGAGTAAACACTCCCATTGGGAGCAACAAGGACCCTTGAAAAGGCATGCTCTTCTTCAGAGTCTGATTCATCATTGCCATCACTTTCAAGTGACCGCTCCTGAGCATCTCTACGAATGAACTTCTCTAGACTTTCAATCAGTAGCTGCTCAAAAGCCTGCTGGTTTTCTTTGCGAACATCCTTGTAACCGTATCTGTCATTCCAAGAATTCCGACCGAAATATTAGTAGCCAAGTTCCATGGCAAATCAAACAACAAATGCAGCAAAGAAAATGCATCTATACAAAGTATCGAAAACTCGAAATATAAAGCATTGGTCCAAATAGAATCATGACAGAAGCACTGCCCATAGGAGTTAGGAAATTTAACCTGTTTGCAGACAAAATTAGGTATCACAACACAGGCAGGTTCCGGTTTCTCACAGTTAACTGTCCAAATACCACATCTATTTACAGATATCAACTGTCATGCAGCAGACCTTTTTGTAAAATTTATACTAAGTTCTCCTTAGCCATGTAAATCAGACCACCTAGTCTAAACAAACCAATAGAAATGAAAATAATTTAGCATGCTTACCTGGCAATACAACGAAATATGTGGTAGCCTCTGGGGCAGACCCGGCGAAACAGGAACCTTTCATTCTGAGGTACTACAGGAACAGGAATGTATTTTATACAAACAAAAATTATCATTGAATGAACAGCAGGAAGAGTGGTGAGAAAATGTCCAAATATAGCTGGTATGCCCTTTGCCAGTTCATTATAAAGCAAGCCAATTCCAGGTGCTCTGATTGTTCCAAGGTTTGGGCCTAGTTCACGTAGCAAATCCATAGACATCTTTTGCTTGACTTCAGTTTCATACTTCAGCTTGCTTCCATAGTTCCATATGTACATAATAAAAAACAAGACTACAGCGAAAACCAGAATGATCCAACTTCCATCTCCCACACTCCACAAAACTGATGAGAAAAATATTAACTCCAATCCCAAGAAGATAACAACAAAGCTAAGCACAATAATGATGTTGATCTGCCATATCAGAAGCATGACAATAGTAACCAGTATTGTTGTCATCATCATCACACCAAGCTCGGCTATTCCTGTCAGACAGGATACGCATCAGACTAGGAAGTCTAGAAAAAGCCAGTCTAAATCTTCATCTAATTATGCAGTCTAGAAATCAACAGCATACCCAGTGTAATCCCATAAAGTGGGTCTGGGGAGGGTAAAGTGTATGCACACCCCTTACCCCCTACTTTGGAGGTAGAGAGACTATTAGAGACTATCTCCGATAGACCCTCAGCTCGAGGAAAAAAACAGTCCAAAGCAGTATAGAGAAAGAAATAGCGGAAATGAAGAAGTAATGGCAAAATACTACAGACAAACTGACAAATCATCCTTAACAATAGTCATAAAAAGATAATACAATAATCGAAGTACAAATATCAACCAATAGTAACCAAACTCAAAGGAAAACAAACTATAAGAGTAACATACCACTAATAGTACAACTAATAGCACATAAGGATAAGTGAGACAATGTTTAACTATCTAGCTAATCTTCTATCTTAATCCTTGTCCTCCATAGCCTCCTATCTATGATCATGTCCTCGGTAAGTTGAGGTTCTGTCATGTCCTGTCTAATCACCTCCCCGATACTTATTCGTGCTACTTCTCCCTCTCTTGAAATCATCCATATCCAACCTCTCACACCTCTGCATTGGGGCATCCATGCCTCTCCTTTGCACATGTCTGAACCATCTTGGCCTCGTTTCCCGCATCTTGTCCTCTATCGAGTTCAATCCCACCTTGTCCCAGATATCGTCATTCCTAATTTTTTTCTCTCCTGATATGCACACACATCCATCTCAGCATCCTCATCTCCAAAACTTCCATATTTTGAAAATGGGAGTTCTTGACTGGCCAACTCCATACACAGCTAGTCTAACTACCGCTTTGTAGATTTTGCCTTTAAATTTAGGTGGTATCTTCTTATCACAGTGGACTACGAATGTGAGCCTCCATTTCATCCACCCTGCACCAAGACGATGTATAACATCATCATCAATCTCCCCATTTGTTGGATAATAGACCGAAGATACTTAAAACTTCCTCTCTTTTGAATAACCTGTGTATCACTAGCCTTACTTCCACGCCAGCCTCAGGCATTACATTACTTAACTTGCACTACAAGTATTTTGTCTTGGTTCTAATCAGCCTGAACCCATTAGACTCCATTAAAATTGAAGAATCCCATTGTTTTACTAGTCAAACTGATCAGGACCTCTAAATTGCAATCCAACTATCCAAGCAACATATGAGTATTCTTTTGCTATCTTACCTAACAGGCCAAAACCCTATATCTTAAGTACTTTCAGTTTCCTCACGCACAAATAAACGGTCATTACATGTTACTATATCCTGTGGAACTAATTGGAACAATACACTTAGATATATTTAGATGATTAGATCCTTGTTTAACAGCTGAAAAATGTAGAGTCATGACCTGCAAGTTGAATATTATTTCCTCCGCCCCATTTCACAAAACACATTTGACTTCACATGCATTAAAAACTGAGAAAGATCAAGTGCGTAGTTTAAAATTGCAAGACTAAGACTACAAAAATAAATATTGAAGGACAAGAAATTGAATTTTAAGTTGTTTTTCTATTTCTAATGGATGCCATTTCATCTGTCTTTCTTTCCTGGTAAATGCAATCCTACAAAATTCTATTTCTCAAAAGGTGTTGTTGACCTTTTCAAGGATTTACTTTGAATGCTCCCCTTAATGATTATCTACATGCCAGCTTCTAGTTAAGTAACACTTCTATCCTAACTAATTGAAACTTGGTGATGACAAAGATCAAATAACTGAACAGAATAAGATTATAACTGCTAAAGGGATCAAAAGTTCAAAACTGCAGCAGTGTGATATCTCAACTCTCTTGTCAGTATTTTTGCACTAAGTTCATCGGATGTCCAGATCAGTCAAATGGGGCAGTGTAGTCTGATATTTTTTGGCCTAGATAGGGCCCAGTGGGTGAATATGGCGTATTAGAGAATGGTGGATATGGAAGACCGCTGATGGAACTAGAGGTTCTGACAATTGGAGTAGGTGAGGTGGATTTTAGGGATCGGGAAAACAAATGAATTGATAACTGAATCTATTTCCTAAAAAACTGGATTTGGGATGTGTTAGAAGCTTAAATGAAAAGGGAGGAAAAATAAGAAAATTTGGATAGAGATGCACCCTATCAAAAATTGTTCCTGAGATATTAACCAAGATGTCGACGATAACCCCAAAAAGAGCCAAGATGAAATTCTTGGTGAAATCTAATGGGATTGTTATGTCCACAAAATTAAGAGAAGTTGTGCAAATTGCAAAATATGATTGAAGGAAGTCATCAAATAGGAAATCTAGAACTTGACCTCTTTGTTCACATCTTTTAACTTCTTTTTTGTCAGTTGTATCATTCTTGTGTATTTGATTGTACAAGAATAGGTAGGTTAAGGTTTATTTTATTTAAGATTTTCTATAATATTCTATCAATATAACAGTTAATTATTATTTAGTTTGAATTATATTTAAACAGGTTTAAATGTGTGTACATTATACTCATTCAGATACTAAAAAACAAATAGTCTATTATTTAGTGTTCAGATCTCAAAACAACTTGATATTTAGATGTTCATTCAGATTCAGATGTCTTAATCTCAATGAAAACAAATGGGGCCTTACTGAAAAATAAATATCAAGACCTTCCACATACGCACCAGATACATCCAAGTAGTGATAGGGAAAAAGACCACAAGAAAAGAACCAAAAAGTAGAAGCAAAGACATTACTAAGTTCTAATGAACAAGGAACCAGGCATTACCATAAGCATTTCCTATCTCATATATGCTTGAGATAGAACAAACCATCACCAAGGACAATGCGAGAAGAAACCAGTTCATCACTGGGATATATATCTGACCCATGAACTTCCGAGATGTATGAATAATTTTAAGGCGAGGGAAGCAGCCTAGGGCTGTGGATTGTTTAATGCAAGAGAAAGTTGCGGTGGTCATCGCTCTACTGGCTATCAATGCAGCTACATTAGCAATCAAGAAGACGGGCCAGAAAATTCCACCTGCATCATGATTGGAAATTTTCACTTAAAAACTTGGTTTTTTACTCCTTTTGGATTCATAAACTTTTATCACCGAAAGCATAGAGATTAAGGATCACTTGCAAGTAAAATTAAATTGAAAATTCGTGTTATCATTTTTTCTCATAGCAAGTAAACAGGGGCTATCAGGGTAAGAACAGAACCAGAAATTTACTTGGCACAGAAGAGAAGAAAGCCTGTGTTGTGTCCGCATGGTTCTCCATAAGATAAGCAGCTTGACCAAGGTAACCCAACAGAAGGCATGGCAGCACAAGGAACACAAAGGTAAGCTGTCAATAAGAAGTTTGATACTCAATAAATTTTTTGAAATCGTAAAAAAATAAAATAATACTAATTTTTTTTTATCAAGAATATAAAAGAGGTAGGTATAATTATATCGATACACCTCCCAACACCCCACTCCACCCCCAACCCCAGCCACAAATCCTATCACCAGATCTGCTGCTGCATACCTGGACTGATCTCACAGAAAAGTAACAAAGATCTGCAAACATTGCCTCGGAACCTGAGTTTTAGAAATGATGATCAGCTTTATATCCCAGAAAGTAAAGAGAAATAATGATATTATAGAACAAAAAATTTAACCCCCCAAAAAAGAAGAAGATTGAGGAATTATAAATATTCTAAAATTCATGGAGAAAATAGAGAAGACAATTGAGAAAAAATGCTTACGGACACACACAGAAGTACATTTCTTTGGAAGGCCAAGAAAATGTCAACAGTTAAGAAAAACATGTGATATAAAAGGTGAGTATAAGATGTCTTCATCCAAGTGGAGAAAACGCATCAAGAAATTACCATGGCTAATATCAATGCCAAGTGGAAACGTTAAGCAATTAATCTATCTCTCAAAAGAGAGGTGGAGAGTCAAAATTTATCTGACACGTGTTTCATCTGCATAGTTGTCCTAAACATTCAAGTGTACATTTTAGCAAAGAAAATGGAAGAGCTGCACCTAACTTTGTTAGACAAAACCCTAAAACTTAGTTCTTGAAACAGAAAAATTCTGAAACATAAAAAAGTTTCCCCAGTACACAATCACAAATGGACAATGCAAGAACAAATGGAGAGTAGCATTCAGTTATGGGTTTACCCCAAGACCACAAACCGACTCAGAGACAAGCTTAATCTCCTTTTGTTGCATATAGTGAGCCAAATCTCAAAGCTTTTATTGGAATTCATTGCCTGGCCAAGCTTTTGGGAAACCAAAAGTGTTTCTTTCTTAAAGTGCTTATTTTAGAGTTGAGGTGTTTTACCTAACTTTTAGGAGAAAAAGTGATTTTGAGTAGTGGCAGAAGCTGTCTTTCATAAGCTGAAAAAAATATTTTTTCCTTGAAGCACTTTTAGATCCTTTGCCAAGCACAATTACTGCTTTGATATTGACAAAAGTGCTTTAAAAATAGGTTAACCAAACACAAACTACTACTCTCCAAAAGTACCAAACACAAACTACTTGTTGAATTTTACTTTTGTTACTGCAGTAATTTTTAATATAATAAATTGTCTAGGTTTCGGAAAAAATTTAAATTTAAATTTTACTAGGTTATTTTAATTATTGAGAAATTCTAGCTTTTTTGAATTTTGAATTGCAGATTTTCTGCATATTATGTGCTCAAATTGGCTATTTAAAGCCCTCCTATACTTATTAAATCATTGAGACATTTTTTTGAGAATTAATAATTGAGACATTTTAATCAATACTTTTTGCTGCCTCGTCTTTTAAAAAACCAACACTACTACTCTCCAAAAGTAACTTTTTTAAGACACTTCTGACAAAAAGCATTTTTCAAAATAAGCAAATTTTGGAAGCTTGACCAAACAAGCTAACCTTCCAAAAGTTAAAGGCCAAAAAGAAGCACTTGAAAAAAGGGTTTCGACAATAAAGGAGAAAATGATTAAATGTGAATAGCCCTGATTGCTCTAGACAAGAACTTAAGAAGGCCTAGACAGGTGAAGATTCAAAACGATTATCTAGTTCAAATGATATTGCTATACCTTCGTGCTTCACACGCCCATTTTCAAGAATGATTTTTAATTTATGGTACATACATAAATTTCCTCTGCAATTCTTGAGATTCTATTTCATATCGCCTAATGATTGGCAACTCAAAGGCCACATCCACTTCCTTTCTGTTGAAATTTACAACAGGTGTAACAATCCACGAATCGTGCACAGTTGAACTCGAAAGTGGGTTCGCTGTGAAGCTTGGGATCATAAAAGCACGAGTTTAGGATTCAACTGTGCTTTTTTTTTGGATAAAACCAAAGGGAACAAAATCATGAGGCCCTAAAGGACCAAAGGTTGGATCAAAGAGGACAATACCATGGCAGTTGGGGTTGAGTCGTTACAAGCGGTATCAAGGCCGGTACCTCCACTAGTACAGTGGTGAAGCAGACCTAAGTTAGGACTGAGGACCCTGAATCTCTCAGGATGTGAGTCAAACAGCCTGTAGACCGTTGATTCTTAAATTTGAAAGGGAGTTTGCTGTAAAGTTTACCTTGGGTAGATCACACATCAAAATGGGAGGGAAAAGTTAGTGGTCAAATGACAAGTTCAGGTTTTAGTTGCGGAGGAGCCTTTAGGGTCAAAACCAGGGGGACAAAACTGTGAGGCTACAAAAGTTGAGCCATACCAAACAATACCTTGGAAGTTGGGCTAGGCTGTTACAATAGGTCACATGATTTTACTTAATACTTAAATTGAATTTGCTCAACCTACAATCGAAAGAGTTACAATATGCGGATTGGATTTCTATGCAATCAGAGGTGTAGCTTTGTAGTCAATAAAGTGGAAGGAAAACTGTGAGGTCTCAAGTTCTAATTCCAGCGAAGGCAAAGAAGATTAGGTGATTTCTTCTCACTTGCTTAAGCCTTAGTTGACATAGTTACCCAGTACATGTGTTGGTGGGAGGTAGCATGTACCCAATGGAATAGTCGAGATGAGAACAAGTTGGTCCGGATATTGTCATAAAAAAATAATTGGATCCCTACAAAAAATTTAGGAATGGAGTAACGACATTTGTACCAAAGAACTATCATAATGTTATTGAGTAACACGACTAAAACTAGCATGATGCATTACCGAGAACTCCAAGTTTGAGTATTGAGTAGCAAAAGGCACCAGGTTCACATAAATATCTATTTTTTGGATTTTTTTTTTTGATAACCGAGAAATCCGTCTGTGACCCGCCCTTTGGACCAATCATAACTTTCTAACCTCGGTGGATAATGGGCCCGCCCCTCTACCCTTCTCCACTTAAATACCGGGCTTCGCTTTGCATGGTGTGGAGCTTGAACCTGTGACCTAAGTCACAAATACTCCACCTTTTGTCACTCGAGCTAGGCCTTGGGGGCCTATTTTTTGGAATTATACTTCCACAGATTGTGCATATATAATGTGAAGATCAAATAGAGAGCCTTAACTAAGGACAAAATCCGTAAATTGGGGGAAAAAGTTGTTGGCAATGGGGGCCTGGAGGAGTAGCAGAGATGCGAGTAGCATGAGGTCTGCGACAACGACTTGCATTAGTGAGGCAACTAGAGAGGTGCTAGGGGTCTCGAGAGGTTACCCTGGTAGACACAAGGGGAACTGGTGGTGGAATGAAGAGGTTCAAGGGAAAGTGGAAGCTAAGAAAGTGGCGTATGTGAAGCTAGTGGAGAGCAAGGACGCAGAGAATAAAATGATGAATAGAGAGGTATAAGAAGGTGAAAAAGAGAGGTGAAGTTAGCGGTTACAATAGCAAAGATGACAACGTTTGGACGTTTGTATGAAGACTTGGGGACAAAGGAGTTGTAGAGACTAGACAAGGTGAGAGAGAGGAAGGCACGTGACTTGGACCAAGTGAAGTGCATCAAAGACGAGGAAGGTGTAGTATTGGCGGACGAGGCACATATTAAATAGATGGCAGAGTTACTTCCATAAACTCTTGAACGAAGAGGGGAAATGAACATTGTGCTTGGTGATCTAGAGCACTCTGAGAGTTACCGAGATTTTGGGTGTTGCAGGTGTGTAAGGGTTGAGGAGGCTATGCGAAGGTAAATAGGGGAACAAAGATCGGGCCATACGAAATCCCGATGGAATTTTGGAAGAACGCGAGCAAGGCAGGCTTAGGGTGGCTTACTAGGTTGTTTAATACCATTTTTATGATGACGAAGATGCCCAGAGAATGGAGGTGGAGTACGGCCATTCTATTATATAAGAACAAGAGGATATCAAAAACTGCAGCAATTATAGGGATATCAAATTTCTAAGCCACACACTAATATAGTTTGGGAGAGACTGGTGGAAGCGAGGTTTAGGAGTGTGTCTATTTCAGAGAACCATTTCGGATTCATGAGGGAAATCAACTTCAAAAGTCATTCACCATGTGAGGAGGTTGGTAGACCAGTATAGAAAGAGAAAGAGGGAGTTGCATATAGTGTTCATAGACCTTAAAAAGCATATGACAAAGTCCCAAGACGAGTTCTCTAGAGATGCTTGGAGGCTAGAAGTGTATCGGTATCTTACGCTAGGGTGACTAAGGATATGTATGATGGTGCTAAGACCCAAGCCAGGAATGTGGGAGGAGACTTAGAACACTTCTGGTCATGATGGGTTGCAGTGCACTAGGGATCCACTTTTAGCCCTTTTTATTTGCATCAACGATGGATGTACTAACGTGACACATTCAAGGGAAGGTGTCATTGTGCACGTTATTTGCGGGCGACATAGTACTGATTGACAAGACGCGAGACAACGTTAACGCGAGACTAGAGGTTTGGAGATAGACCTTGGAATCAAAAGGTTTCAAGTTGAGCAAGACCAAAATCGAGTACTTGGAGTGCAAGTATAGTGACGTGACCCATGAAACGGACGTGGACGTGAGGATTGACACACAGGTCATCCCCAAGAGAGGAAGTTATAAGTACCTACGAATCAATATTCAAGGTAGTGGGGAAATTGATGAGGATTGCACACATTATATTGAGGCGACGTGGATGAAATGGAGGCTCAAACCGATGTTATGTGTGATAAAGAGTGTGCCACCAAGACTTGGTGGTGAGTTCTATAGAGTGGTGGTTAGACCCACTATCCTTATATGGTGTGGAGTGTTAGCTAGTCAAGAATTCTCATGTCCAAAAGATAAGAGTAACAAAGATGAGGATGTTAAGATGAATGTGTGGGCATACCAAGAGAGATAAGATTTGGAATGAAGATATTCGGGTCCAAGTACTCCTATTTGGAAATCTTTGGATCTATGCTAATTTTCAACTTCCCAAAGCATTTTGTACTATATTTACTAGTTCAAATCGATTCACTAAGCTAGTTAAAAGCCTTATTACACAATTCTACCTGTGTAATACATCCAACATTCTCAATATTAAACGCTTTTAGCAAGCCAGAGCAATGACCCCTGTGGAGGATAAGATGCAAGAAGTGAGGTTGAGGTGGTTCGGGCATGTGAAGAGACGATATGTAGATGCCCCAGTAAGGACGTGCGAGAGGTTGGTCATAGTGAGCTTGATAATGGGTAGAGGTAGGCCTAAGAAGTATTGGGGTAAGGTGATTGTGCAGGACATGGTACAACTTTAGCTCACCGAGGATATAACCGTTGATTGGAAGGTGCAGGGTCGCGAATTAAGGTAAAAGATTAGTAGGTGATCGGACGTATTGCTTTCCATTGGCGGAGTATTAGTATTTGTGAGAAATATAGGAGAAAAATATTATTGAATTGTGTATCTATATTATTACATGGAGACCCTATTAATAGACACTACATTAGACTCCTTTTCCAACTAGGACACTACATTACAATCTTTTTCCAAGTAGGATTCTATATACTATTCCTATTCATATTCCTATTCTAAGTAGGATTGTACATACTATTCTTGTTCCTATTCCTATTCTAACACTACCCCTCAAGCTAGTGCATACAAGTCATATGTACCTAGCTTGTTACAGATATAATTAATACGAGGACCGATGAGGGCCTTTATGAAGATATTTGCAAGTTGATCACTCGACTTCACAAAATTGACAGTCAATCTCAATGTGCTAAGTCTTCTCATGAAATATTGGATTTGATGCAGAATGCCGATATAACACAGAGTGATCAGCTCGACTATGAGTCATGCCAAACTCTTGAGATCCTTACGGATATGGGGTTGACACAAAAAAGTCCTAGAAAGTCATCAGAAATTGACACACGGTGACCTGCCTGAGTTTTCTTCCCCTAAATATGGGGTTCATGCATATATCATTGGTCCTACTTTTGTTAACACAACCATTGGCCAGACGGGCGGCATATATTAGTCAACGTCACCCGCCGGCAGTGGGATCTTTTTGATTCTTTACCAAAATCGTAGAAGCTTTGGCTCTGATACCATGTGAGAGATATAGGAGAAAAATATTATTGAATTGTGTATCTACATAATTACATTGAGACCCTATTTATAGACACTACATTAGACTCCTTTTTCAACTAGGACACTACATTACAATCCTTTTCCAAGTAGGATTCTATATACTATTCCTATTCTTATTCCTATTCTAAGTAGGATTGTATATATTATTCTTGTTCCTATTCCTATTCTTTTAGTATTATTCTTGTGTTTTCTTATTCATAGATTTGTATTACTACGAGTTATTTCTTTACCCTCGATTATTATATTATTTTGTTATTGTTTCTACTTGTTGCTACCGTCTTCTTTTACATCTTTCTTTGAGGGGTCTATCGGAAACAACCTCTCTACCCTCTCAAGGAAGGAGATAAGGTAGGTACACTCTACCCTCCCAAACCCGCTTGTGGCCTCGGATTACACTGGGTTTGTTGTTGTAATGCGAAGAAAAGAAAAATTACATATTCTAATCACAAATTGCATTACAAAGGTTTAAAGGAAATGAAAACTGGAAGCAACTTGTAGTCCAATGAAAGATGTAAAGAGCATCTCAGCAAGAAGATAATCATCTCAAGCTGTAACAGTAGATGCAAAAATAGAGTCCAAACATAACATAAGAAAGTAAACCTCGTTGCATTTCAAAATCTTCTTAAAAAAGAAAAAAGAGCACCTGTATTCACTCAAGTTACCCAAGAACAAACAAAATAAAAAAGGAAACAAATAACAGTGCATTTTTTGTGTGTAATTCCGATTACAAGTTTAGTGTCAACTATCGGAAACATCCATTATCAAGAGTTTACCTGTTGCACAAAGAATACAGCCCCCAAGTGAGTACCATGCCTTTGTTGAATTGCGCTTAAAGTAATAGTGTATATGAACTGGATTAAATGCCTTCCAAACACTAGAATCATACTTAATGAGGTTGTAGACACCAATGCCACCCAGGGAACAGAACCATATAAACAAAGCAGGACCTACGAAATGCCCCATTTTACTTGTCCCATACTTCTGTACACTGAACAGAATTACAAGAAATGCCACTGATATCATCACAACTTGATCTGCAATGACATTAGAGTATAAGAAATCTAACCACTAAAAGGACTTCGAGTGCATCAAGATGTCACATAAGGTAGGAAGAGCAAATCATATCCATCCTATCATCTAAGTCATAGGTTAAGCCTAACACCTCAAGATACAAGGTATAAGCATCTTCAACTCAGTGTTGTCAGTCGAAATTATCCGGGTTCACTAAACTGTGCTTTCTTAGCAATCTTGAGCAGCAGAATTATTAAAATGTACAAATTCTCAATGAGCAAAACGACACAGAATGTAATATAACCACAAATTCCTTTCATACTGAGCTAGGCAATATCAACGAGGTTTATACCTCATGAGCAAATAGCAAACTGCATTTAAGAACAATCACTGACCATTCCCTCAGTTGGTGCATGTCATCCGTCAATGTGGCACACTAATCTTCCTTGTGTCATTACAATTGTAATGGATGTCGCGAAGGAATGATACAATAGAAACTATAAGCAAACTATTTACCAGAATACTGTATTCACTTTATAGAAAGCATGCTGAACTGATAGAGAATTAAGGGATCAAAAGACTTGCAGATCACATAAATTCCAAGTAGTGAACAATTCTTTAAAGGTTTGTGCTCAATAAGCAAGATTACATTACCTTGCTTAACCCCAGAGACTCCAACTCTTAAACCACCAACAGCAGACATTACTGCATCAACATAGTTGAAATTAACTTAAACTTCAAAAAGGGAAAAATAGCTAATTCATTCAGAAGAAAAGGACCTCCGAGGACCAAAAGGCAGTACGTACCCCTGTTTCCCTCAACCCACTTATTTAACAGGTAAAAAGAAGGCTACAGATACCTGACATAGCAGGTGTAACAACTCCATCAGCTATCACCATAGCAGTACCAGCAAGAACTAACATCAGAAGAAGCTTTTTCAATGTCAATGAAGCTTCAAGCCTTTCTTTTATTTTTAAAGACCTCTCAAGTTCTGGAGATGGCACCTTCAGTCTGAAGCCTGATACTCGAGCATCTGATGCTAGTTGGTTTGGAAGAAGATTAACCTTAGCATGCCTACAAAGCAGTGAGTACAAAGCAAAAGTACCACCTGCAGTTATTAACGAAAGTCATTGAATGAATCAGAAGGCACAAAATATGGAGCATAATGATGTAAAACAACTTGCCAAATTTCAAATGTCAGCTCACCTTCACCATCATCATTGGCCCAAAGAACAATAAGAACATATTTAACCAACGAAATGAGGATTAAGGTATACAAAACCAAGGATAATGCACCAAGAACATCTTCGTTGCCATTGACAGGGGCCTTGCTGAACATCACACTGAAGGTATATAGGGGACTTGTCCCCACGTCCCCAAAGACAACTCCAAGAGTCTGAAAGGCCAATAGGATTTTCCTACCTGCTGAAACATCCTGCAAATAAACTTGAAATTAGTCACTAGTTCACTCTGTACTCTGAAATGAATGCTTACTAGATTTCACAAGGTCAAAAGAAAGACCTGGTTTCGTTAGCGATACAGACAAGACTTATTTTTAATGTCTTTTTTGTAACAAGATCAAAAAAGAGGGAATTATCGTTACAAACATCATCTCATCGGTGGTAATCCAATCATCACTGCTTGTCCAAGTTGCCCAGCTCACATGAAGGAAGAATTGCAAAAGTTAATGTTTTAGTATTGATTTTGCTTGTACTATGGTCTATGGAGGATTTTGTGCTAACTACTTATTTATATTTAAATTGAACATTTACTTATATATATTGTCTCTGTGTAAGGTTTATTTTGTTGTTTCTTTAAGAAATGTGCTACACTTCAGTGAAGCGAGCACTTTGCTTCAAGCGAAGCAGGGCCTTATCACTTTTTCTCACTTCACTCTCCCCAAAACACTGGTACAGAGGTTCATTTAGTATTCTCCCTCAGGAAAGGACCTCCACTGAATGAAGTCAAAGAAAATAGAAACCATAAATGAAGGTTGGAGGAACAAGAGAGATAAAACTAGAATGTAGTCAGAATTTTCTCAAGTTGGGTATACGTTTGATAAGAACATACATACCTTGTTGTTACCAAGTATGGACTCAAGGCAGATTCGTGCAAACTCTAGGTCAATGAATATCATGAGGAAATTCTTCTTCCTATAAATTTTATCCATCTTCTTAACATAAATCAGTAGTAGATCTAGCAAGCATAAATCCGACCTAGCTCAAGTCTATAGTCTATCACTCTTTCCCGAAATTTCATTGAAGTGACTTATAAGTTCAATATTGTGACAACTCCTATTACTTTGAACCTGCTTTGCTCTTGTATATCAGAACGAAGATACACTTCTTCACTCATTTGGTATTTCTCAAATGAGTGCAAATAGAGATGCCACTTTCAATGGTGGACATGAACATTGAGTTTCGCTAGAGTTAAAGTAGCATTGAGTTTCGCTAGTGTAAAAGTAGCATTGAGTTTCGCTTGGAAACTGGCAAGTTTCTAGTTTCCAAATAAGTGGTACCCCTTTCTTTAGATACCGGTAGGTCAATTAAGTTGCCTAAATCTGTTCTTTATTTGTTGCTCTGTAGCTATCTTCCTCGCCCCATCTTCGACCTTCAGAGTTGTGCACTAAGGGTTTGTTTGGTAGCTCCGTAGCTGGATAAGAAATAAGTTATCCATGTATTAATTTCCATATAACTGATACAATGTTTGGTAGGTAGCAATGAAATAAGTTATTCTTGTATAAAGTTAATCCAACATTTGGTTGACAATTTAGAAACCCGCATAACTAATACATGTTTAAGTTATGAGGAAATTTATGTATTATTTTATGTGGGATAGAAGGTGAAATAACTAATTCATGAATTACTAATCCCTGCATAACTAATAGCGGTGCGCTCCCTTGCCCCGTGCCGCGACACCCCTGTTTAACGGATCTGGGTTGACCAAATCAAAGTAGAGTTCAACCAGGATTAGGATTCTGACTCTACTAATATAAACATGTCATTTTGATGATGTTTCTAGGAATACGAATTATTATTAGGGATTACCCTTAGTCATAGAAGTTAGGGATTCTTATTAGCTTAGAGTTTTCAGCATTCTTAGTGTTTTAGGATTAATTACTGTTATCTTAGAAGATTATGGTGGAACGAACAAGATACTCTTGCAAGAGTTGCATTAATAAAAGGTTTTGTTTACTTTCTTTTACATTTATATTTGTTAGTTCTTTAAATTCCTTTAGTTATTATTTTCAACTAGTTATGAATTGCTAAACTCATAACTAAGGTTATGGAACTTAGAGAGGGGATAATGATAATAAATTATTTACACTAAAATCTTCTCATGAAAGGGTGAACGTTGTATATTAAGGTTCTTTCATAAAAAAAACTTTTTAATGGTTGCAAACATTAAGAGCTCGCTTGTATTTTGACTGCTTGACAAAAAAGAGTTATGATTAGGAAAAAGAATCATATCAGGAAGTTGGATATCAACCTCATCTAATATCTTGAGCTAGAGATAAGCTAGCTAACCTGAGGCGTGTGATGAATGAACAAATTAATTTGACACCCAAGTATCGACGTGGACATAAGGTGATATTCTCTTAATTGAGCCGATAAGCTTTAGGAGACTTATAGATTCGCTAGTTTTGCACCATGAACACACCTAAATGAGTTGATAGTTAATTATCTGCTTGAATTTCGACATCTACGAATTGTAACCCTAGTTCGTCTCTAATTCTTGATTACAAACTGAGTAGTTAATTAGTTAATAATTCCCCATTTAAAACCAACAACTTCAATTCTAGTTACTAGTTTGACTTTCAATAGAAAATTATAAAGATCTCTCACTGGGGCATTAGCACACCTCCTCTTCACATGTTCAAGCGATCTCAATCTCATTTCCCTCATCTTGTCCACCACAGAGTTGACTCCCACCTTCTCCCGGATAACTTCATTTCTTATCTCGTCGCTCCTAGTATGCCAATACATCTATCTCAACATCCTCATATCCGCAACATGTATGTGAGTTCTTGACTGGCCACACTCTACCCCATACAACAAGGACATTCTAATTACCACTTTGTGGAACTTACCTTTAAGTTTGGGTGGTACCTTCTTATCATACAAGACTCAAGCCACAAGCCTCCGTTTCATCCATGCCGCACCAATGCCATGTGTGACATCATCATCGATGCCCCACTATTTTGGATTACGGACCAAAGATACTTAAAACTTTCTCTCTTAGGGATAGTCTATGTGGCAAGCCTTACTTCTACATCCGCTTCATCTAACACAACACTGAATTTGGTCTTGCTCAAACCTGAATCCTTTAGACTCCAGAGTTTGTCTCCAAACCTCCAACCTAGCATTAACTTTGTTTTGTGTCTCATCAATCAGTACTATGTCGTCCACAAATAACATACACCATGGAACCTCTTCCTTAATAGACCACGTCAACTCATCCATCACCGAGGCAAATAGGAAAGGGCTAAGAACTGATCCTTGATGTAGCCCATCTCAACTGGAAGTGCTTTGAGTCTTCTTCCACTATTCTAACCCGAGTCTTGGCTCTATCATATATGTCCTTTATCACCCTAATATAAACCATCATGACAACTTTTACCTCCAAACACCTCTAGAGGACATCCCTCGGGACTATCATAGGCCATTTCAAAATCAATGAACATCATATATAGGTCCCTCTTCCTTCCCTATATTTCTCCACCAATCTCCGAACAAGATGGATGGCTTTAGTAGTCGATCGCCCGGCATGAATCCAAATTGATTTTCGAAAATGGGCACCTCTCTCCTCACCCTCATCTCCACCACTCTCTCCCAAACCTTCATAGTGTGGCTTAGCAATTTGATGCCCCTGTAATTGTTACAGTTTTGGATATCACTATTGTTCTTGTACAATGGAACCATCGTAACCTCCATTCATCGGGCATTTTTGCCGTCTTAAAATAGATTAAACAACTCAATCAACCACACCATACCTGCCTTGTCTGTGCCCTTCCAAATTCCACCAGAATCACATCAGGTCCTATCGCTCTTCCCCTGCACATCCTTCTAATAGCACGTTTAGCCTCTTCAACCCTAAAACACCTACAGTACCGAAAGTTCTAAAGTCTTTCAGAGTGCGCCAATTCACCCAACACAATGTCTCTGTCCCCTTCTTCATTAAGAGTTTGTGGAAGTATGTTTGTCATCTTTGCTTAATAGAGGTCTCTTCCACCAACACCTTGCCTTCTTCATCCTTGATCCAAGTCGCGAGCCTTTCTCTCTCTCGCTTTTGTGAGCCTATACAATTTCTTTTCCTACCTTTGTCCCTTAGCTCAACACACAAGCATTTGAAAGTTGTCGTCTTAGAAGTCGTAACTGCTAACTTAGCATCTGTCTTTGTCATCTTATAAACTTCCTTAAGCGTCCACTTCTCTTCCTCATCCACGCACTCCACCAATTTTATATATTCAACCTTCTTTGCTTTCACTTTGCCTTGGACTTTTCCGTTCCACCACTTATCTCCTTGATGACCATCAAAGTTCCCTTTGATAGTCTAGGACATCTATAGCTGCTTCCCTAATGCAACTAGCTATCTTATCCCCCATGTTGTTCACATCCCCGCTACTACTCCAGGCCCCATACCAATCAACTTCTCCCCATCTCTCAAGAAAAGGTAGAGGTTAAGCCACCTCATTTAATCCTCGGTCGGTTATACAAGGTATTCTTATCCCTCTTAATCTCCAAGTCCATCATCAAAAACTTGTGTTAGGTAGTAAGATTCTAACTCAGAATAACCTTGCAACCCTTACAAATGCCTCTATCACCCTTCCTAAGGAGTAAGTAATCTATTTGAGTCTTGGTTGTCGTGCTATGAAAGGTAACCAATTGGTTCTCCCTATTCGGAAAGCACGAGTTAGCAATTACCAACTCAAAAGCTTTAGCGAAATCCAGAAGCGCAGCTCAACCTCCATTGCTCTCCCCAAAACCAAAGCCTTCATGAACATCATCAAAGCCACTAGAAGTTGCTTCCATATGGCCATTAAAACCTTCACCAACGAAAATCTTCCCAGTGTTCGGTATACCTCTCACTACCTTTAAAAACTTTAAGGTCCTAAACATGTAAACATTTCTATTTTAAGGGTAAATGGAAAATTTTATAGCATATTTCTCGGGTATAAAAATGTGTCATTTTTTTTAAACATGTTCAAAAGGAAAAAGTTTCACATAAAATGAAATATGGGGAATATTTATGCATTCATACTCTGATCAAATCAACAAAAGAGGAAAACAAAAATATTTCAATTGATGTACAAAACAACTAATTCCTTCAAAGCATCCACTTTTCTCTCATTCCATATGACCCATAATATGCATAATGAGATTGTTTCCATAGCTTTTTGTGATTCTTCTCTAGGTTCATTCTAGCCCAACTCTTGAAAAAGAAAAGTTGTGTCAACTTCCCAAAGATGGCCCAGTTGATGTTAAAAAGTTATAGGAACATATTCCATAATGCTATTTTCCAGAACAAGAACAAATGACCAATCATAACATAATGGGACTACACTCTTAAAAAGCTTCTCTGTTTTTTGAAATAGCAAATTTTCATACCATTTCTTTTTGCTTTAACATGTTTTTGCACCTCCTCATTTCAACAGAATACTTGTGAAGTGTGATTAAGGTCTTAGGTCATAGACACACCCAGAACTTCACTAAATACATTGGAGTTGTAACTTGTCATTCCTTCCCTTGGATATCTGTTCCCACTTCTATATCATGGTTTCCCTCCATTAATTTGTCATTAAATGCTATTTTTATGCCGTTCAATGTCTACTGTAGAATTCTTTGTTGCATGATACTTTTCTCTTTTTCCGCTACTCTTTCTGCTTCACATCTAGGACTACTAGTCCAAGTTGAGTGGTTAAGTGTTTCTCTGTTGCTTTAGAAATACTTCACTGACCTGTTCCTTTCTTCTAACCTTCATTACCCTCTATACGTTTTGTTTTTCCTCTTTCTGCCTCTCAGTGTTAGCATTCTTGGTGGTCGGATAAGCTTCACTGCCTACATCATTATAATTCCCTCCTTATAGTGAAAATATTAAGCATCTAACAGATTCTACAGTATGTTGATTACATAAGGGAAGTGAAATCAATGCACAAGTATTGCCAAGTAAGGCCTTAACTGACAAGCCTCAATTCTGGGCTAGTTAAGTTTGGCTATACAACAAATAAAATGAATACCATTTGTTTGGGGGCCTGTTTATCTTAAAGTCATCTGTATGGGCAATATCACTTCATCAACAAATAAAGATCATCTATATGGGAAGTTTATAACACAAGAAGAGGTTCTAGAATGTAAATACAATAATTTCACAAAATAAACTATGCTATAACACATAATTTTAAGTGAATAAAAGGTTTATGCAGTTCACAGAATTCACCAACAATAACTCACATCAAAGTCATTCCGTTGAGCACCAGGGACTTCAAGAGCATCAAACGAATCAATCCGAGGGCCAGTACGGATCAGTTTCCTCATAGCATTATCATCATCATCATCAGAGTCCAATTCCAAGTCATTGCGCGGTGTTGAACCGTCATCACCATCATCAGTACCATGGTCACCACTATCCACATCTGAATCATACTCATCCTGAAACACCCACCTAGATTCAATCGAATCTATAGCCGTTAATCCGCCATTATTCTCTATATTCTTCTCTTTCTCCGATCCCATCTCCACCATATTGAAAATGTTCTGCCAACTTGCGTATGAGATTTACATGTAGATTTGATACTAGTTCTTCTCGTACAATTCAAAAATCAATCAAAAGCAACTGAACATTCCTTCTTCTATGCATCTTCCTATACGTATATGTGTGCATTTTCCAGAGGATTGAATCGAAACCCTAGAAATTTGTGAAGGATTTGGATGAGATTTTACAGAGATTTGGGTGTATGGAGTGCTATATGTTTTTAATAACTTGCTTTCATCAGATCAAGTAGTTTGTTGCCTTTTTTACATTTGCTAAGAACTAGGGGTGTACATGGTAAAGCTAAATAACGAATTACCATATGGAAATCCAACTTTTTTGTACTTCCTAATAACATATCCAAGTATTTTTTTTAATTAATAACATATCCAAGTATATAATTATAGATACAATTTATAGAAGTATATTATTATAATAAAGTAAATATATAAAATATCATTCAGACAGAAATAATAAATTAACTATTTTATCTTGATTGAAATATTATTTTTATGCAATTGATTAAAGAAGGAAATTGCTTGTATTTTCTTTTAAATATTTCTATGTCCATATGTGTAAAGTGTTTGTATGATATAATTGATATATTTCATAAAAATCTAAGTGAATAAATTATAATTACCGATTTATCATACTACAAAATACTGAAATTGAACTTTTAAATATCAAATCATACCAAATTAATTTAATATAGTTATGATACAATATATTTAAAAACAAAAAAATCGTAATTACCGAACCAAAGTTTTCATGTCGTGCTCACCCCTGCTTAGAACACTTCTCATTTGGAAATAGTGAAAAGGGAAAAGAGTCATATTTATCCCTTTATTATTAACTCCATATATCCCTTTAATATGATACAATTGGTCCATATATTTGATAGAGTGCATTAGCAAAAATAATGTGTACATTTGCTTTATGTATTAATAGTATCTTTGTGTAATGGGGTGTATTATTAATACATGAAAATCTATGGTATAAGTAATACAAAGAAATTTAATGCATGCATTAGCATAGTTAAAGATTCAAGTGCTCCTCAAAACTTTTTTTACATCTTTTCCACCATATATTTTTAATACACCAAATCAAACAATCCATAAAAATTATTTTTGCATAATTAATGAAAGCATAACTAATACACTCTATTTAGCGTTATTCTTACGCATTCTTAATGGTATATGGTTCAATTTTGCCCTTCTTCATTAACTCCATCCATCTTAGTCAAAATGGCATATGCTAACTTACCACACTAATCCTTTTTCTATTACTATCCAAAGTCACCACACCTTCATCATATATTTTATTAGGCATAAAACTCACAAAAAATAAAAATAAATTAAATCTAATCGAATTATTCCTATTAACCCTTGAATTTAGTTGATGCCTTGAATTTGTCATGGTGTTTATCTATTTTTTCTTGCTAAGTTTAAAGTTGAATTCTTTTGGGTTAGGCTATCAAGATTTTCTTCATGAATTTTCTGTCTCAATGTGAATAATTAACTTATTTTTAATCTAGTAGAGAAAGATTGATTAGTCAAATAATTAAATTGATTATCATGAGGTATTGATATTAAACTGTGTAGGAAAAGACAAAGAGTCATCAGAATTCAAGTTCATTGCATTTTGCACACCTAGCATATGTCTACTTTTGTGATTCGTACCATATCCTATATTTTTTATGATTCACATCTTAACCTCTTTTAAGTTTTTGTAAAACAATGAAAACACTACTTTTTCCAAAATGTTCACAAGGGAAAAAATTGAATATACAAATAATAAAGAAAGAAATGACACAATATTAAGAAAAACTAAATAAGAAAGTGAGAATTTTCAAAAATTAGAAGCTACACTTAATTGCCTTATTGTCTTCACAACCGCCTCACTAAATAATTTCAACTGGGCTCTTCAATTTTCTATACTCGAAAGTAATAATGTAAGAAAGACAACATAAATCAATTTGATTAAAATGGAGGAGACCGCAAAAATCATGGCTTAGACTTTGAATTTCGATAAATTAAAAAATTGATATCTTCTCTCTCAATCAAAATTAAACTAAATCAGGCTTATGTCCACGTCGACCACTAGTCAGCCATCGTTTGAGACTTACGCAAACTTCTTTATTACGTCCGTGTAATGACTCGGAAGGTTATTTTTTGGAAATTTTCATAAAATTTTCATTTTATCCACGATGGTTATCCGGAGTCATTTCTGATCGGTTAGTGAGGTTGGTTCCAAGTTTTGAGTAAAAATTTGTGATTTTTGAAACTTTTGAGTTTTTAAAAGCTTAAGTTGTAAAGGTGATTTTCGGTAACAATCGGAGTTTCGAGTCTCAGTATAGAATTTCATCAGTTCCATCGCTCCAGAATATAGAATTTGTTCTAGGAGAGTTGTTGGTTTCATATTCGGAAATGTTTCGTGGATTTGAGGTTTTAAGTTAGAAGTTTGGGTGATTTTGGTCTTTGGGTTGACTTTAGTCAACATTCAAAGTTTTGATGCTCGAATCAGAATTTCGATGGTTCCATTAGATTCGAGGATGATTTAAGACCTAGGATAGGTCTTCGTTGAATTTTCAGAGGTTTCAAGCTTAGTGTGGTCGTTTTAGGCGTTATGTTAGTTTATTGTGCCTTTTACGAATTTCGGATCAAGGAGACCTCAAATTCATGTTTCACTTAATCCATTGAGTGCGGAACGTCGAGTTTAGTTGGGTAGCATATTTAATTTGTGTATACAGGGTTCTAAACAAATTTCAAGGGTTCTTTTAGAGATTTGTGTATTGGTTGATTTCCTGATGTCTAGTGTCTGTTGTGCCTCGCGTTAGAGAAGACCTGATCGCGTTCGTGAGGGGTCGAGTTTTCCAACCCTTGGGTTCGCGAAGGCCTGCCCACTTTCGTGACCTTCGGTTCGTGATAGACCCATCGCGTTCGTGAAGAATTATTTTTATCTGGAGGTCGCGTTTGCGACCTGGATTCCGTTCGCGAACCTGAGTTCACGTTCGCGAGGACCCTTGGCAGTGTGTATTTTCAAAATATCAGGTTTTCTTCCCCTTTTCTCCTTTTTTGAACCCTAGAAGCTCGACTTAGGTGATTTCAAAGAGGATTTTCAAGAAACTTTGACTGGGTAAGGAATTTCACAACCCCCCTCTTTACTATGCCTTTATTATGTAAAGATTTTTCCACCTAATTATTGATTTGCGTTCAAACCTTTGGGGATTTCTCAAGAACTTGAGTTTGAGGGGGAAACGACGGTTTGTGAATGATTTCAACTCCGTTTTCAAAATGGTTTCACCGGTGACTTTTAAATTCTTTAGGTAACGCTTTGATGTATAAATTTCCAGATTTAACCTTCATTTTCAGATAAGATTTTTTAGTCGATTTGGACCCATTTTTCAAAATGCTTGATATGGGTGTTGATAGTTTTGAAATTTTATTATGATTACATATTTGATTAGATTGCATTGATTTGGATATCATTCGGAAGGGAAAAGTCCAGATGTCAGAGTGATTGTGTGATTTTATTAAGGCAAGTGGACCTCTAGGCCTTTGTTAAACTTGTAAAATCTTGTATTTCCTTGTCTATGTGTTGGGGAGTAACGGAAACTGGTGATGGGTTGAATTGTTCACATTGATTGATCTCAATGATAACAAAAGGGGATAATGAAAAAGGTAACGTGATAATAATTTGATGTGTGATGTTGTGAATGATTTGGGTGGTAATATTGATATGTTATTGATGAAATACTATGATTGAGTGGTTATGAATTGTGAATTGATACGAAAGTTGGCATCTCCTCATTATTGTGTGAACATGCCTATTTGCTTTGGTTCTGAAACACTGTGATGAGATCTATTGTGATGATGTCAATGGAAAATGGCTCTGGCGAGTGATGATTATGCCGATGGGAAATATTTTTGGCGATGTTGCCAATGGAAAATGGTTTCGGTGGATACATGGACCTTGTGCGTCCCCCATGGGTTTCGGTCTGAGTCTCAGCGGATGTGTATCATAGGACAGACATGCATCACTTTACATGACATTTCATTGCATTGCATATCATCTCTATCGTTGAACATATGAGTGTTGTTGTGAAACTTGTGATTGATAGATTGAGTATTTTGTGTTATCGACCTCGTAAAAGTGTTATTATTGTGCTATATACTATATGAACTTGTCACGGCCCAAGGTACACCCTAGACGTGACATGGCGTATAGGACCCGAGAGGCCCTACACAAGCCACTTATCATACATCATACATCATACAAGATAATAGAATTTAAAGAGTTCAAAAGACAGTTTTATATCAAAGAGTTTGTCAAAAACGTACCAGAAGTCTAATAGAGTCTCAAAACCATATATTACATCAAAGACTGATTGGGACGTAACCCATACATCACATACAACATCCGAGAATAAAGACATAAAGCAATAAAGAGTTTCGGTTCTCGGAACATGAGGACTCACCAATCTTCAATAGCTACAAAGTACCAACTAGCCACGAGTACGGGAGGTAGGAGTGTCGGACCCTACATTTGAGGAAAATAATGTAGGCAAGAGTATGTGTTAGTAAAAAGAATGTACCAAGTATGGTGAAAATACATAAGAGTTATGAAATCATGCTAAAAAGGATTTTACATGACATGCAAAGATCAATGCTAAATCATAAGATAAAAAGGATTAGAAAACATAAATCATGATCATGGCCAATGCAAGTTAAATCATATTCAAAACACATGTGAGATACTTCTAGAAGTAGCCTTAGTTCATTATTGTGGGAAGTAGCCATTAACCGACATATAGACTATGTGAGCTATAACATGGAATCTAGTGTCTATCCCACACCAAAAAGGGATATCCTTACTTACCAAGGTAAGAACCATAAACTTCTAGCTAATGTCTATCTAAGACAAACCTGTGGTGGTACATAGTTATGGGATAGGGAGATTGCTACTAGAAACCCGACCTCTACTATAGGGGAGCTTCCATCTCAATATCCACTCGGTGCTAAGCATAAATCCCACGGAATAGTCATAAATCTTAACTTGTCTTATTATCCATGGAAGGTACATTAAGTGGCCAATTCAAGCTAGAATTTATTTGAATAGCTCCTAGTTCTTGATTCAAAGATTAGTTGAGAAAACCTTTCAACTCTATGAATTCTTTATGTGATTTATCATTTCACAACAACAACAACATTGATTCTTCACTCTCAAAGCATCCTTAAATCATTTTCATCAATTTCATAAGAAACATGCATATCTTCATAAAGTCATTTTTCATAGTTCAACACCCACATTTTATCATCATAGTCTAGACAACATGGGTTAGGCATGGGTTCATGGGGATCCAACTTAAAAACATGCAATTACTTCAATTCATGCATAAAAAGACATAAATCAATCAACTGGATCAACATTGAAAGGAACCCATGACAATTGAATAAAAACCCAAATTTGATTGGGGAATCTAACTTTACAAAATTGGAAATTTTAGGAACCCTATGGAGGAAAGATCTCCATAGGTGAAGACTATCATACCTTGATGTAAAAAGCCCTCAAGAAAATGGTCAGTGGTGAATTGTAGACTTGATCTTGAAACCCTAGGTTTCTTCTTCTTCCTTAGAGAGAGAAATATTTGAGTGGATGAACTTGATCAACTTTTAGAAATTTAGGAGAGTGAATTCAATTGGGAAATTTGGGGGTAAAATGTTTATATAGGGCCTAGGGTAGAGGATAAAATGACATAGTATTGGGTTAGAATAATTGAGAAAAGACCCAAAATCCCTTCTTAAATTAACCGACGGACCCATCGACGGTTGGACCTATGGTCTGTAGGTCCAACTATGGACCATCCTGGTCAACCGTTGGTGGGGTTCAGAGACTACACTTTTGGAACCCAACGAGGGGACCCATGTTCGGTCCGTTGGTCCACTTACAGACTGTACATCCCAATCGTAGGTCCCAACTTTGACTCTCAAAATTTCACTAAGTCTGGAACTCACCTACGAGACTTACCTACGACTTGTACGATAGATTGTCTTAGTGAACTGTAATAAGGTACTAGGACTTGACATTCTAAATAATTTAAGCTTTCCACCGACGGTTCCCACCTACGGTCCGTGGTTCGACCTATGGACCGTCGGTGGTTCCGTTGGTACTGGCACCAGTTTCTTGAAACCTGCAATGTTTTCCTTCTTTTCAAATTCGAGGTGTTAAAATATCTCCCCCTTGGGAACATTTGTCCTCGAATGGAACTCAAGACATCATAAGGAGGGTAGGAACTAGACCTACAACCCAACATGAATACAATCACATAAATACACATATCCGAAGAGAAACATCAACTCCAAGCTAAAACATGTTCAAAACATCATTTTATAAGGTCTATATGCAACTCATACTCAAATGCACATAAACATGAAGAAATCAATCAAGTTAACTCATTTTCTCAAAATTTAGGCTCTTCATGAACATGCATAAATGTGGAATCATGGGAACATCTAAGACACATGAAACCAAAAGAGTAAACCATGAGGAACTAAATACCTCAAGCTAGAGTAGGAAGGGAGGGAAAATGATGAGGATAACGAGATATCATATCGGTCTCGGCCTCCCAAGTAGCACCCTCAACTAACTGATTCCTCCAAAGAACTTTTACGGAAACAACTTCTTATTTCTCAAATTCCGAACTTGTCGGTCCAAAATCTCGACCGGAACTTCTTCATAAGAAAGACTGTCCTTTAAACCAAGACTCTCCAATGGTACTATAGATGTCGGATCACCAACACATTTCTTCAACAAGGAGGCATGTAAAAATGGATACACTAATGCCAAGTCATTAGGCAAATCAATTTCATAAGCAACTTTATCAATACGTTTCAATATCTGATATGGGTCCCATATAACGGGGACTAAGTTCCCCTTTCTTTCCAAATCTCATTACACCCTTTATGGGTGAAATCTTCAAATAGACCCAATCATTCACATCAAACTCAATATCCATTCTTCTAACATCGACATAGGACTTTTATCGACTTTGAGCCATTTTCTACCTTTCTCTAATAAGCCAAACTTTCTCCATAGCTTCATGTACTGATTCAGGGACTATCAAAGCAACTTCACCCACTGAAAACCAACCTATACATCCTACCATATAGAGCATCATATGGAGCCATACCAATACTTGAGTGATAACTATTATTATACGCGAACTCAATCAACGACAAATAGTCATCCCAGTTACCCTTGAAGTCAATTACACAAGCTCTCAACATATCCTTCAAAGTTTGAATAGTACGCTCTGCTTACCCTTTGGTTTGAGGATAAAAGGTTGTACTAAGCTTAACACGAGTACCAAGCCCTTTTTGGAAAGATGTCCAAAACTGAGAAGTGAATTGGGTACCATGATCGGAGATAATGGATAAGGGCCCTCCATGCAACCGGACCATTTCTCTCAAGTACAACTTAGCATAGTCCTCCGTCGAATAAGAAACCTTGACGGGAATAAAATGGGTTGATTTCATCATTCGATCCATAATAACCCAAATCGAGTCATGTTGTCGTCGGGTACGGGGTAAACCCACAATAAAGTCCATATTCATATCTTCCCACTTCTAAGTAGGGATTACTGATATCTTGGGACAAACCTCCCAGCTTTTGATGCTCAACTTTCACTTGTTGACAATTAGAACACTTAGCCACAAATTCTGCAATATCCTTCTTCATCCCATTTAACCAATAGACCTCCCGCAAGTCACGGTACATCTTGGTGGCTCCCAGGTGAATGTAATATCGAGATTTATGGGCTTCTAATAAGATTTACTATCTCAAGTCGTCTACATTCAGAACACACAAATGACCTTGATATCGAAGCGTTCCATCTCCCCCTTGGGAGAAAGTCTCAAGTGACTTCTTGAGCACCGCTTCCCTCAACTCAATCAAGATCGGGTCAAGACCTTACTTGGCCTTCACATCTGACACAAGGGACGATTCTGAACCATAACACCGCCTTTGGTAGAGTCAACCAACCGAACATCCAAACGGGCCAATCTATGAATATCACGAACCAACTCCTTTTTATCTGTCTCAACATGGGCAACACTACCCATTTATAATCGACTAAGAGCATCCCCCACCACATTTACTTTGTCGGGGTGATAGAGAACACTCATGTCATAATCTTTTAGTAACTCAAGCCACTTTGTTTGGTGAAGATTTAGATCTTTCTGTTTAAATACATATTGCAAACTTTTGTGGTCGGTAAAGACATCAACATGAACACCATATAAGTAATGCCTCCAAATCTAAAAGCAAACACAACTGCCGCTAGTTCTAAGTCATGGGCATGATAGTTCTTTTCGTGAATCTTAAGTTGCCTTGAAGCATATGCAATGACTTTTCCATTTTGCATAAGGAAACATCCTAACCCAATTCTTGAAGCATCACAATAAAAAACAAACCCATCGGTTCCTTCTAGTAATGTCAACACCAGAGCGGAAGTAAGTCTATATTTCAATTTCTAAAAACTCTTCTCACAAGGTTCCAACCATAAGAATTTGACTTTATTTTGAGTCAACGCCGTCAACGGAGAGGCAATCGAAGAAAACCCTTCAACAAACCTTCTATAGTAACCGACTAAACCCAAGAAACTTCTAATATTCGAAGGGGATACAAGTATAAACCAACTCTTCACCGCATCCATCTTCTTAGAATCTACCTCAATACCTTTTCCGGAAACAATGTGACCAAGAAAATCTATGAATGTTAACCAAAACTCACACTTACTAAACTTTGCAAAGAGTTGTTGGTCCTTGAGGACTTGTAACACAATCCTCAAATGATTTGTATTCTCGTCTTCACTCCTTGAACATATCAAGATATCATCGATGAACACAATCACAAACATATCAAGATATTGTCTAAACACCCTATTAATCAAATCCATAAATGCGGCCGGAGCATTAGTTAAGCCAAAAGACATCACCAAAAACTCATAATGACCATACCGAGTTTGAAAATCCATTTTCGGAATGTCATCCTCTTTCACCCTCAATTGGTGATAACCCGATCGGAGGTCAATCATAGAGAAGTAACTCTCTCTTTGAAGTTGATCAAACAAGTCATCTATCCTTAGAAGATGATACTTATTCTTAATGGTAAACTTATTAAACTGACGGTAATCGATACACATACGAAGTGAACTATCTTTCTTTCTTACAAACAAAACTGGAGCACCCCATGGAGATATACTCAGTCGGATGAAACCCTTATCCAACAGATCTTCCAATTGATCCTTTAATTCCTTAAATTTTGTCAGAGCCATTCGATAAGGAGGAATAAAGATAGGTTACGTGTCTGGAAGAAGGTCAATACAGAAGTCTATTTCCCTTTCAGGAGGAACACCGGGCAGATCATCAGGAAACACTTCTGGAAACTTTTTAACAATAGAGACTGACTCTGTCATGCCCCGAGGCTACTCCCTGGATGCGGACACGGGACCTAGGATCACGAGTGATTCCAAGCTAACCCTGCTGGCATAACATAAGCATACTATGATAACTGAAATGAGATCATTCTGTGCAAAAGCTTACATATGAGATAAACTGAAAGTGATGGGGGATACCCATTCTAAGTTTGAATATATAATCTGAGAGTTTAACAACAAATGAAATATCAAACTCCAAGCTAAAACTGAACTATGTCTGAAAATAAGCCTCTAACTGACTAGAAGTGCTGGACATGCCCCAGCTAAATCTAGCAAAATTGAAACTAAAGACTAAAAATAGAAAGGAAACATATTTGTCATCCTCGGAGAATGAGGACTCACCACTGATGCTGCTGAGCTGAAGATCGGGAACCGATCTATGCGTGATCTGGAAGCTGAGGATCTGAACCTACATCATGAGAAGATGTAGCGCAGAGTATGCGTAAGTACTTGAAAGGTACTGAGCATACAGGATAGAATAAAGCTGAACAATATACATAACTGAACAAAGCACATAACTGAGCAATGATATAAGATAAGCATGACACTATACTGGAAATACTGAACATGAACTAACTGAATGCAATGACCAAGTTTATAACATGCTGAAATTGAATACTGAACTGTATGATAACATGTTCATTACACTAGAATCTGATTGTGGGAGCTGCTAATAACCGACATAAAACCACATGAGGTAAATGTGGAGTTCGATGTATACGCCCCATCGAGATGACCCAATATACCCTGCCAGAGGTATAGAGGCATGACTGGCGTGATCACTAAAATGTAATGCCCACAGAGGGGACTTATAAACCTATGGGGGTATGTAGTTCTGGGACTATGAGGGTACGCTAAACCCTAGTCCAACTCGATATTAAGTCTATTCCCAACTGATTATGTAAATAACATAATATGCCTGAAATTATGTAATACTGGATAGCTCAAAGTACTGACATGCTAACTGAAAATGCAACATTAATGTACTGATAATGAAACATTCGTAATTGGAGCATGTATAACTGAATAAACTGACCCAGCATGTTTAATTCATGAACTAAACAAATCTACACAACTAGGGTTCTGAATTTCATGCAAGAACTGAAGCAACAATATGATAATTTTATTTGGATCATTCTAGCAGCTAAAACCCAACAATTTCTAACATTTAAGAAACCGTAGGTCTAGATAATATCAAGGGAATCAAGAATCTGACCAAATTCTAGGGACCTAATGGGCGAAAGGAACCCACTAGTGAAATCCCACATACCTGGTGACGAATTCCACGGAGAAATCTTTCGATTTTGGGGTTGGAATAGATGAAACCTTGCTGCGTTCTTGGACTAGGGCTGCTTGACTTTCTCTCTGATTTTTGCTCTAAGTTTCACTTGATTTTGATGAATAATTGATTAGGCTAGGTTCTAATTAGTTTACTAGGCTAAAACTGACCAAAACCACGTAGTTTAGGGGGTCCAACATATAGGAAAAAGACCAACCGACCCCTGACTTAAAATATGTCGGGGTCACCGACGGACCAGACCGACAGAACGTGGATGGACCGACGATCAGTTCTGGTCAACCGTCGATCGTTACTGGGAGTTCAAATTTGGGGGTCTGACCTACGGTCCTTGACCACAGACCATAGTCTGACCTACGGTCCGTCGGTCCTGGCGTGGGTCTACCCTTAGCCAAATTTTCTAAGCTTTCTGGAGATGGGCTGCAGGTGGCCAACCATGGGCCACCACCTACGGTTCATGGGTCACTCTACGGTCCGTAAGTGGCACCGTTGGTGGCAACTGCAACTTCTGGAATTCTGCATTCTGGCCTGTCTAGGATACGGCGTGTTACATTATCTCCCCATTGGGAACATTCATCCTCGAATGGAGACTAAACTAGCTGAAGATGGAGGGAAAGAGCTACAAACCCTACCATAAATTTCTAGAAACTGATTTCTGACTGAACTGAGTTCCAAGAACAAGCAAATACGCTGAAAATGCAAGTATTAACTGAAGGAACATAATACTAAGACTGAACATGCTCAAGATTAACTGAAAGACTGGAGAGGAACTATTACCTCAAGCTGGAGTGGAATCGGAAGGAAAGAGATGAGGATACTTGGCCTTCATGGCCGCTTCTGCTTCCCAAGTAGCTCCCTCTACGGACTGACTCCTTCAAAAAACCTTAACTGAAGCGACTTCTTTGTTTCTTAACCTTCGAACCTGACGATCAAGAATCTCAACTGGTACCTCTTCATAAGTGAGACTATCCTTCACAGCCAGACTTTCTAAAGGTACAATAGATGCTGGATCACCCACACACTTCTTCAACAACGAAATGTGAAAAACTGGATGCACTGCTGCTAGTTCTGTTGGCAACTCTAACTCATAAGCCACTTTACCAACTCTTTTAAAAATCTTGTAAGGGGATATATATCTAGGACTGAGCTTCCCTTTCTTGCCAAATTTCATCACCCCCTTCATAGGTGACACTTTCAGGAAAACTGAATCATCAACTTGGAACTCTAATCCCCTTCTCCTTACATCTGGATAGGACTTCTGGCGACTCTGGGCTGTCTTAAGTCTATCTCTAATGAGTTGCACTTTCTCCATAGCATCATGAACTGAATCTGGCCCTATCAAGGCTGCTTCACCTACTTCAAACCAACCAACTAGAGATCTACATCTACGCTCATACAATGCCTCATAAGGAGCCATCTAAATGCTGGAATGGTAGCTATTATTGTAAGCGAACTCTATAAGAGGAAGGTGATCATCCCAACTACCCTTGAAGTCAATCACACAAGCTCTCAACATGTCCTCTAAGGTCTGAATGGTACTCTCTGCCTGACCATCCGTCTGTGAATGAAATGCTGTGCTAAGATTAACCTGAGTACCAAGACCTTTCCGAAATGACTTCCAAAAATGAGAGGTAAACTGAGGACCTCTATCTGAGATGATAGACAAAGGAACCCCATGCAACCTGACTATCTCATGTAAAGCTTGGTGTAGTCCTCCGCCGAGTCTGTAGTCTTAACAACCAAAAAGCGTGCAAACTTAGTAATTCTGTCTACTATCATCCAAATGGAGTCATGCTGTCTGCAAGTACGAGGTAAACCTGTAATGAAGTCCATGTTGATCTCTTCCCACTTCCAAGTAGGAATGTTGATCTCTTGAGTCATACCCCCTGGTTTCTGATGTTCTACCTTCACTTGCTGACAATTGGGGCACTTAGCCACAAAACCTGTTATATCCCTCTTCATGCCAGTCCACCAAAAGACTTCCCACAGATCACGGTATATCTTAGTGGTGCCTGGATGAATAGAATACCTGGAGTTATGGGCTACTGTAAGAATCTGCTGTCTCAACTCACCCACCTTAGGAACACATAATCGACCCTGATAGCGAAGCACACCATCTCCCCCTTGGGAGAAAACCTCCACTCTCTGCTGATGAACTGCACCCTTTAGTTACTAAATCTCAATTACCCATATAGCGAAATTAGTCTTTAATCGATCACATCCCGAGAATTCCTCTTTATCTTGTTAATCCCCATATTTTCATGCTTGTTGTAGTTGCTAATTAACAATCCAATTCCTCCATCTAACATTTGTTGTCACCCCTTTCGATTTAGATAAATGTTTTCAATAATTTCTATTCCTACGATCGATTAGATCACATTTGTATCTTCGTAACTCAATTCAAACTTGTACCGCTCCCTGTGGGTTCGACCCCAACTCTTCGTTGGATTTTATACAAGATTACGATCGCCTACACCTAGTATTGGATGAAGTGTAGTTGAACGTTTATCAAAAATGGCGCCGCTGCCGGGGAGTGGTGTTTAGAATTCTATTATTGAAGTTTAAATTTTTATCTTCCTGTGTTGTAGTTGAATCGATTTACTTTGTTTTGTATTTGTGTTTGTTGTGTTTCAACAGAGGAAGAAATGAGTGTGAACAGGAGTAATGGTAGCCAAGTTGGCCACCAAGATGATATTGGAAATTTGAACGATGTTAATGACCCGATTCGATTGGGTGGTGTTGGTGCTATACGTCTACCTCCTGTTGAGGGGAATGCGGTCTTCCATGTCACTAGCACAGTGCTACATCTCTTACAAATTAAAGGATTATATGGAGGGCTAGCCCATGATGATCCCCATGAGCATATTCACAATTTTATGGACGTATGTGGTCCGTTCTCGTTCAAGAACATCTCACAAGAATCAGTCTGTCTCCGGTTATTCCTATTCTCTTTGATGTGGGAAGAAACCAAGTGGTTAGCTGATCTACCAAGGAACTCCATCACTACTTGGGATGAACTTACTGCAGCGTTCTTCGTAAGGTTTTGTCCCCCGTCAAAGATGATGACATTAAGGGATAGTATCCAAGGTTTCAAACGCTTGGAAGGTGAACCAATCCATGAGACATGGCTGAGATTTCAGAAGTTGGTGCTTCAATGTCTGACTCACAGACTTCCAAACAACGTGTTGTTACAATATTTCTATAGGAGTCTTGACTCGGTGAACAAAAGTGTTGCTGATCAACTTGTTCCAGGGGTATAATGCAATAACCATATGGGGTAGCAACTCATCTCCTCAATGGCATGACCAAGATTAATAGAACATGGTACACTCGTGAGGACCAAGTATATTCTCTCACCTTTAGAATGACAAAAGAGCAGATCGAGAAAGATCAAGAGAGAGACCAAAATATGGCAAAAATAATGACCCAGCTGGATATCTTGTCGAAAAATGTTATGGGTTGTGGGTTGAAAAGTGTAAATGTTGTGGGTATTGGTGGAGCAAACCCCGATGAAGCACACTTTGAGGCGTTGTATAATGAGGAAGTGAACTTCCTTGCAAATCAAGGAGGAAGTTTTCATCCAAACTATCCAAGATCGGGTGGAAATCCGGGTTGGAATAGAGATGATGGATGGAGAGATCGTGACAGAGAATGGCGTGACCATAATGCTTCTTGGAAGGAAAGGGATGGTGACAAGGAGAGATACGCCCCACCCCATGAACTTTAAAAGCCTAAAGGGCAAAAGGTTGACCCGAAGAACTTCCGTACAGAAGACATGCTTACACGCATTCTCAATAAGGTAGAAAGGTCGGACAAAGTTTTGAAAGAAATGAAAGAGGATGTCTCAACACGCAACCAGACGACCACCTCACACTCAGTGTCCATCAAGCAACTGGAAACACAAATGGGTCAAATTTCATTTCATTTGAACCCAAGTCTAAAAGGGGGTCTACCAAGTGATACCTTGGCTAACCTGAAAAACGAACCTTGAAAGCGTATCCATGTTGTGCCACGACGTTAAATAAGGCGCTTCTTGGGAGGCAACCCAAGGTTTAATGCTTTTATTTTTGTTGTTTGAATAACGGGTGTTGAATGTGCAGGTTGAAAAGTTAAAATTTTGGGATAATGGAAACTAGGCGAGCCAAAAGTCCAGTCGGTGACTTATCGAACAGGTCGGCAAGCCCGACTTGGAGCACTGTTGGAACCACCTGGTTTGTTGGAGGTTCTATAAAACTCGGCGGGCTAAGGTACCACTCGGTGGATTGCCGAGCTCGACTTACTTAGCCGACTGGCGCGCTAACTGAAAGGTTTTAAAAGGGCAAACGGTTTCAAATTCAAAAATCCTTCACTTTCTCATTTTTACTCTCGTTTTTTTTGGGATCTTTGCTCGGGATGGATTTTTGAATTACTTTACCTCATAGCTTTACCAATTTTGGTATAAAAGGTTGGTTTTCCGAACCCCAAACTAAATGGTTGGTTGAAATCGAATGATTTTGATACTTTATTGTTGATATCTTTGGGTAATGTTTTATGTGTTGTGGGATTGTTGGTTTGCCCGTTGTTAAGTGACCCTAGGTCTAGATAATATCAAGGGAATCAAGAATCTGACTGAATTCTAGGGACCTAATGGGCGAAAGGAACCCACTAGTGAAATTCCACATACCTGGTGATGAATTCCATGGAGAAATCTTTCGATTTCGGGGTTGGAATGGATGAAACCTTGCTGCGTTCTTGGACTAGGGCTGCTTGAATTTCTCTCTGATTTTTGCTCTAAGTTTCGCTTGATTTTGATGAATAATTGATTAGGCTAGGTTCTAATTAGTTTAGTAGGATAAAACTGACCAAAACCAAGTAGTTTAGGGGTTGAACGACGTAGTTTAGAGGTCCAACACATAGAGAAAAGACCAACCAACCCCTGACTTAAAATCTGTCGGGGTCACCGACGAACCAGACCAACGGACCGTGAATGGACCGACGGTCCGTTCTGGCCAACCATCGATCGTTACTTGGAGTTGAAATTTGGGGGTCTGACCTACGGCCCTGGACCGTGGTCTGACCTACGGTCCGTAGGTCTTGGCGTGGGTCTACCCTTAGCCAAATTTTTTAGGCTTTCTGGGGATGGGTTGCAGATGGCCAACCATGGGCCACCACCTACGGTCCGTAGGTGGCACCGTTGGTGGCACCTATAACTTATGGAATTCTGCATTCTGGCCTGTCTTGGATACGAGGTGTTACAGACTCAAGAGTAGGGGTTTCGGAATCCATATCCCTCACCCTAACTAGATGGTATAAGCAACCCTTAGAAATCATCTTTCTAGCTTTAGGACAAGAAACAAACTGACTCTTAGGCATAAAATTTCCCCCTTTTCACTCTAGGATGGGTTCACTTGAAAATTGAAATTTGACCACCCGGGTTACATAATCAATACAAGCATAACAATACATACCGAGAATAACATCAAAATCTAACATATCAATCTCTACAAGATCAACATGAGTGACTCTATGTGATAAGGAGACATGACAATTTCTATAGACTCTCTTAGCCACAATAGATTCACCAATAGGAGTAGAGACAAAATAAAGGTCTAACAATACATCTAGAAGAATATCAAACCTCATAGTCACATATGGCATCACAAAAGACAAGGTATCACCGGGATCAAGCAAAGCATAAACATCAAGATGAAAGACTTTCAACATACCGACAACCATATCGGGAGAACCCTCTTGCTCATGACGAGCCTGGAGTGCATAAAATATGTTTTGCTTTGGCGCACTTGAACCTGAACCACTAGGAGAAGCTTGCCTACCTTCTTTTCCCTTAGCCGTAAGTGATGGACAATCCCTTATCTTATGGCCACTCTTGCCAAAACCAAAGCAACCATCTGTACCGGGTAAGCATTTACCCTCATGCTTCCTTCCATATTTAGCACAAGTAGACAATGAAAATCCACCACCATTTCCTCCTTACGGTTTACGGTTAGACACCCTATCTTTGTTGAATTTAGGAGGAGCATTAGATGAACCTTGACCGGAAAACCTTTGTTGGAACTTAGAACGACCATGTCCATAGGACCTTGATTTGAAAAGTCACCATCACCAGTCCTTGCCTTCTTTTTCTCCCTAGATATTTCCTTAAGTTTCTCTTCTTCTATTTGTTGAGCATGCACCATTAGACGAGAAATGTACATATCATTGATGAGCATGGCGGTACGACATTCTTTGACTACCATTTCGGACACTCCTGAAACAAATTTACTCATCATTTCCCTAGGATCAACAGCCATAGTAGGAGCATATCTAGACAATTGTGTGAACTTCAAAGCATATTCCTTCACACTCATGTTTCCTTGACGAAGGTTGATGAATTCAAGTACCTTTGCCTCCCTTCTTTCAAGGAGAAAGAACCTATCAAGGAAAGTAACCTTAAACTTTTTCTAATCAAGAGGACCCGCATCAACCTCCCTCTCTCCCTTCCATTGGTTGAACCAAACTTGAGCAACACCCTTAAGTTGATAAGCAGCCAATTCCACCTTTTCCACCGGTGTTACTCCCATGATCATCAACACCTTATACACTTCATAAATGAACTCTTAAGGATCTTCTTAAACCTTGGAAACATGAAACTCCAGAGCATTCATTCTAGTGAAGTCCCTCACTCTAGATGCTGCCGTGCCCATATTTAGTTTCACAGGGACCACAACCTCCCTATTGGCTTGAGCCGTCATGGCTTGAGCCAACACTTGAAAAACAGCCCTAAACTCCGCATTAGTTACTTGCTTGGCCAAAGGGTCGACCAGAACTTGATGAGCTTGAGGAGGAGCTTCTCGTTCCACATTCTCATTCGCATTCCTCCTAACGTATGCTCTTCGAGGGGCCATATCTTGAAAAGAATCAGATATGGATTAGGAAAGAATGACACATAGAGTTACACTCTATCGCACGACTTTAGAGTAATGAAAGAAGTGGATTTTCCTAATCATCTTATAGCTTCTTATTCATAAATATGGCACGCTTCACACTCATGAAATAACTTCTACTCGACATGGCTTAGAGACTTCCTAGGACCTTTCTAAATCTTGTGCTCTGATACCAAGTTTTTCACGACCCATGGTACACCCTAGACATGACATGGCGTATAGGACCCTGAGAGGCCCCACACAAGCCACTTATCATACATCATACAAGAAAATATAATTTAAAAAGTTCAAAAGACAGTTTTATATCAAAGAGTTTGTCAAAAACGTAGCGGAAGTCTAACATAGTCTCAAAGCCATCTATTACATCAAAGAGTGATTGGGACGTAACCCATACATCACATACAATATCCGAAAATAAGGAAATAAAGCAATAATAAAGAGTTTCAGTTCTCAGAACATGAGGACTCACCAATCTTCAATAGATACAAAGTACCAACTAGCCACGAGTATGGGAGGTAGGAGCATCAGACTCTACATTGGGGAAAATAATGTAGGCAAGAGTATGTGTTAGTACAAAGAATGTACCAAGTATGATGGCAATGCATAAGAGTTATGAAATCATGTACTTTACTTGAAATGCAATGACCTATGTTAAACCATAAGATAAAAAAAGGTTAGAAAACATAAATCGTGATTATGGCCAATGCAAGTTAAATCATATTCAAAACACATGTGAGATACTTCTAGAAGTAACCTTAGTTCATTATTGGGGGAAGTAGCCATTAACCGACATATAGACCATGTGAGCTATAACGTGAAATTTGGTGTTTATCCCACACCAAAAAGGGATGTCCTTACTTGCCAAGGTAAGAACCATAAACTTCTAGCTTAAGTGGATCCACTAGCTAATGTCTATCTAAGACAAACCTATGATGGCACATAGTTATGGAAAAGGGAGATTGCTACTAGAAACCCAGCCTCTACTACGGGAGAGCTTCCATCTCAATATCCACTCGGTACTAAGCATAAATCCCACGGAATAGTCATAAATCTTAACTTGTCTTATTATCCATGGAAGTGCACAAGCCAATCCAAGCTAGAATTCATTAGAATAGCTCCTAGTTCTTGATTCAAAGATAAGTTAAGAAAACCTTTCAACTCTATGAATCCTTTATATGGGAATATCCTTTCACAACAACAAAAATATTGATACTTCACTCTCAAAGCATCCTTAAATTATTTTCATCAATTTCATAAGAAACATGTATATCTTCATAAAGTCATCTTTCTTTGTTCAAAACCCACATTTTATCATCATAGTCAAGAAAACATGGGTTAGGCATGGGTTCATGGGGATTCAACTTAAAAACATGCAATTACTGTAATTTATGCATAAAAAGACATAAATCAATAATTGGATATACATTGAAAGGAACTCATGACAATTGAATAAAAATCCAATTTTGATTAGGGAATCTAACTTTACAAAATTGGAGATTTTAGGAACCCTATGGCGGAAAGAGCTTCATAGGTGAAGACTATCATACATTGATGTAAAAAGCCCTCAAGAAAATGGTGAATTGGAGACGTGATCTTGAAACCCTAGACTTCTTCTTCTTCTTCTTCTTCCTTAGAGAGAGAAATATTTGAGAGTATGAACTTGATCAACTTTTAGGAATTTAGGAGAGTGAATTCAATTGGGAAATTTAGGGGTAAAAATGTTTATATAGGGCCTAGGGTTATATAGGACCTAGGGTAGAGGATAAAATGACATAGTATTAGGTTAGAATAATTAGGAAAAGACCTAAAAGCCCTTCTTAAATTAACTACGGATCCCATCGATAGTTGGACCTACGATCCGTAGGTCCAACTACAGATCATCTTGGTCAACCATTTGTGGGGTTCAGGGACTACACTTTTGGACCCCCAACGACGGGACCCATGTACGGTCCGTTGGTCCGCTTAGGGACCATACATCCCAACCATAGGTCCTAACTTTGACCCTCAAAATTTTACTAAGTCTGGGACTCACCTACGAGACCTACCTATGATTCGTACGTTGAATGACGGATCGTCTTGGTGAATGGTAATAAGGTACTGGGACTTGACATTCTAAATAATTTAAGCTTGCCACCGACGGTTCCCACCTACAGTCCGTCGTTTGACCTACGGACCCGTCAGTAGTTTCGTCGGTACTTGCATCAGATTCTAGAAACCTACAATTTTTTCCTTCTTTTAGAATCCGATGTGTTACAGAACTGTGAACTATTAGGTTGAGTTGATTTTTGTGCAGGTTGTAGTTATGGAGATTCAATTGAGGTTTTAGGAGAACTCGTATTCTATTTTCCTTTACCTAGTGTTTAGCAGTTTGCTTGTTGGGTACCATGTTTTTTTGTACTCACTCCTTGTACAATTGTGTAGGTTACGATCCCTGATATGCATGATTATCCTTCTTCTATACTCTATTTGAGGCTTTTATGTGGAAACTTGAGAGGTAGCTGCTTGCCATCTCAGCGGGCCCTCTTGTCCCTTTATCATGTTATTATTATACTCTAGAGACAATGACATTTGAGACTTGTATTTTTTTTCAATTCAGTTGTAATACATTAGAGGCTTGTACACCTAATAATCAGGTTTTTGGGGTATTTATGAGTTTGACTAAGTTATCCGTAGTTGGGTAGCATGTTGTGAATGATTTGAGTGCTAATATTGATACGTTATTGATGAAATACTATGATTGAGTGGTTATGAATTGTGAATTGATACAAAAGTTTTCATCTCCTCATTATTGTGTGAACATGCATTTTTCATTGGTTTTGAAATACTGTGACTGTCACGACCCAAAAGTGGATGTGATGGCACTCGTCTTATCCTACCAAGACAAGTCAGCCTAAAACCCAACTAATACGATAAATGCGGAAGTAAAGCGAGAATAAAAGTCTAATACTATAAAATAATGCGGAAAACAAAGTCAACTTCACTAAACCCCCAAAACCTGATTGTCACGTGTACAAGCCTCTAATGTATTACAATGGACTTGAAAGAAGAACACAAGTCTCAAATGATGTTGTCACTAAAGTAAAACAAGATCATAAATAGGAGTAAGAAGGTCAGCTGAGATGACAAACAACTACCTCACAAATCTCCATAGAAAGCCTCGGAAAAGAAAAGAATAGAAAGTATCACGAAGATCCGGGCTCGTAACCTACAAAAATGTAGAAGCAAGGGGTGAGTACCAAGCCACACGGTACTCAACAAGTAAACTTCTAAACACAAGCTAAGGGAATAGAATACGGGTACTCCTTACACCCCAACCAAACCTCTACAACTACAACCTACATAAAAACCAGTCCAACCTAATAGTTCACAATTTACATAGCACATAGTTCAACCACCTCACTTCAACAATTACAGACCAGCAACACACAAGATTAAGTCACCAGTCATAAGTTCCACTGAAAAGTACTCATAAGTTCACAAATAATAAAGATACACAATGCAATGAAATGCAATGTCAAGTATAGTGATGCATGTTTGACCTAATGATACACACCCGCTGCCTCTCAGTTTGGGACTCATGAGGGAAATATCTATCCATGCATCCATCGCGGTGTGTGACACGACCCTCGATAATAAAATTTATCGCGGCATGTGACACGTCCCTCAATAATAGAATCCGTCGCAGCATGCGACACGTCCCTCGATAATAGAATCTGTCGTGGCGCGCGACACGTCCCTCGAAATGGTACATCCTCTTTAATTTCTTATTTTTCCTCAATTCACATAAAACTTTTCACAACCATGTCTCAGAACCAATGCAAATGACATGTTCACACAAATAATGAGGAGATGACCATTGTCATAATAATACACAATTCACAAGAACACAATCGTGATACAACATCAACAATGAATCAATAAGTCTTTCAAACCATTCTCAACACATCACACACCAATAATTAATCACATTGCTTTTTGGTACCCCTCTTTCATCATTAGAATTATTCAATATGGACAAGTCAACCCATCACCAAATCCCATTATTCCCCAACACATACCACAAGGAAATACACGATTCTATACACTTAACAAGGATTGAGAAATTCACTTGCCTCAAATAATCGAACAATCACTCCGGGACTTGAGCCTTCCCTTTTCGTTGGGCTTCCAAATTAATACAATCTACTCAAATAAATAATCACAATAAGATTTCGAAACTAACAACACTCATATTACTATATGTATAGACTAGACCTGAAAACTCACCCAATCCATAATCAAGTTCCTAATCTTGATGCCAATTAACATATCAACTCTCATATTTTTCAAATTCAAGCTTAGGGTTAAGTTTCAATTTCTTAAATATCATTCATCTAATGATATTCATGTAATACAATATACCTAATATTTAATTACCTATCTCAATATGTCAAAACTTGAATCATAATATGATAACATATAAAAAAGTCTCAAACATTGAAGCCGCATATAAATGGGTTTAATCTACGAATAACATAAGTATGCAGAATGTTTTGTGCTATTTGAATTTGTGAATTCTACCTATAATTAGGTTATCATTCCCCAATCATTAATCATCATCATGTCATGATTACAAATTCAAACTTGACCCTATATCTTCTGACCAATTGCAACAAATTTTCAAGTTAAAATATGCACCTCATTATAACCAATCTATATTTAAAGTCAATGGTTGAACTTCTATTTACCTGTGTTGGCTTCTTTCTCATCCGTGTCGCACAAAACTTTTTCTTGCTATACTCCTTTCTTTTCTAAATTAATTATGTACTAAAGTGATAAATCCTACTACTTATTTTAATATATATGGTCCAAATAGTATATGATATTAAATAAATTATGGACTTAACTCATTAGTCACAAATTAAATTAATTACCTAAAAATTATCCATCAATTAATTAACTATAGTTAAACGAATAGTTCAAAATTCTCAAACCAACTTCATCGACTGATCAAGAAATGACTCGAGGCAACTATCGGGAGGAGTAAAACTATAATTTTACAAAAAATTCTAAAAATGACCTTATGGGTCGTTACAGTGACGAGATCTATTGTGATGATGCAGATATGAAATGGTTTCAGTGAGTGATGATTATGTCGATGGGAAATGGTTCCGGTGGATACATGAACCTTGTGCGTCCCCAATAGATTCTGGTCTGAGTCTCACTGGATGTGCATCGTAGGACAAACATGCATCACTTTACATGACATTTCATTGCATTGCATATCATCTCTATCGTTGAACATGTGAGTGCTGTTGTGAAACTTGTGATTGATGGATTGAGTTTTTTTATGTTTGTCGACTTGTAATCGTAGAAGCGTTGTTATTGTGTTAAATGCTATATGGACTTTTAGGTTCAGCTGATTTTAGTGCAGATTGTAGTTATGGAGATTCAGTTGGGGGTGTTAGGAGTACTCGTATTCTATTTATCTTTACCTAGTGTTTAGTGATTTGCTTGCTGGGTATCGTGTTGTTTGGTTCTCACTCCTTGCTTCTACATTTTTGTAGGTTATGAGCCCGAATCTGTGTGATTACCCTTCTTCTATACTCCATCCGAGGCTTTTCTTTGGAGACTTGAGAGGTAGTTGCTTGTCATCTCAATGGACTCTCTTGTCCCTTTATCATGTTCTTGTTCTACTCTAGAGAAATTGACATTTGAGATTTTTATTTTATTTTAATTCAGTTGTAATACATTAGATGCTTGTACATGTGACAATCAAGTTTTAGGGGTATTTATGAGTTTGACTAAGTTATCCACGTTTATGTTTGTCACGACCCAAAGTATACTCTAGGTGTAACATGGCGTATAGAACCCCGAAAGTCCCTACACAAGTCACTTAGCATACATCATATAATATAATAGAAATAAAGATTTCAAAAGTAGCGTTCTCATATCATTAAAGAGTTTGACAAAGCGGAAGTCTAACATAGTCTCATAAAGCCATCTAATACATCAAAAGAAGTGGTTGGGATGTAATCCATGCACCACGTACAAATGTCTGAAAACTGAAATAAAGAAAGTAATAAAAGTGTCATGGTCCAGGAAACATGAGGACTCACCAATTCTTAATCTTTGAATCGTCAATGAGATCAACTAGCCACAAGTATGTGAGGTAGGAGCGTCGGACCCTACATTAGTGAAAAAAATATAGGCATAAGTATACATTAGTACATAGAACGTACTAAGTATGATAGCAATGCATAAAAGTTATGAAATCATGCTAAAATGACTTTTCATGACATGCAATGATCAAGCTAAATCATAAGATAAAAGGATTAGAAAACATAAGTCATAATCATAGTCAATGCAAGCTTAACATATTTAAAACATTTGGTGAGATACTTTGAAAGTAACCTTAGTTCATTATTGTGGGATGTTTACCATTAACCGACATAGACCATGTGAGCTAAAATACGGAATTTGGTGTATATCCCACATCAAAAAGAGATGTCCTACTTGCCAAGGTAAGGACCATAAACTTCTAGCTTACATGGATCCACTAGCTAAGACACCCTACGGGGGCATGTAGTTAGGAACAAGGAGATTGCTACTAGAGACCCGACCTATACTAAAGGGAGAGCCTCCATCTCAATATCCTCTCGGTGCTAAGTAAAATCCCACGGAATAGCCATTAATCATATTCATTTCATAATCCATGGAAAGGGATAATTAAGCAACCAATCCAAGATAAAGTTATTTAGAATAGGTCCTAAAACTTGATTCAACTTAGGTGAGAAAACCTTTCAACCTTATGGATCCTTATGTGAGAAAACCTTTCGTAATCATGATCATAGTAGCTTGTGAGAAAACTTTTCACAGTCTCATTTATACTTTCATCTAAAAACATCCTCAAATCATTTAAATCAATTTCATAAAAGAATGTATATCTTTAAAAATTCATAGATCACAGTTCATAAGCTTCATAATGTGTTCATAGTAAAACATCATGGATCATGCATGGGTTCATATGAATTTAAATCAAAATCATGTAAATACTTCAATTCATGCATTAGAAGATACAAAACAACTAATTGAATCATAATTGAGAAGAACCCATGAAGATTGAATAAAACCTAACTTGAATTGATAATTTAACTTGTAAAATTGAAATACTTTGGAATCCAATGGAGGAAAGGACTCCATAGGTGAATACTAACATACCTTAGTGATTAAGGCCCAAAAGCTATGGTGAATTGGAGACCTTAGAGTGAAACCCTAGCTTCTTCTTCCTTAGTTTTGGAGAGAACTTTGGGGAAGAACTTGAAGGCAAATTTAGGATTTAGGAGAATGATTTAGAATAGGTAGTTTTGGGACTTAAAATACTTAAATAGGGCTTAGAATAGGGTTAAAATGACATAACTAAGGTACTAGACGAATAGGGAAAGACTAAAATAGCCCTGTTTTAAAAAGCTGACGGGAGACTTGTATGGGAGCATTCACAGACCGTTTAGCCCTTCACGGTCCGTGAAGGGGGCCGTGAACATGAGGGTACCTTGAACGGCCACCCTCCTTCCCCTGAACTGACCGTTTACCTCCCCACTGGCCGTTCAAGAAACCGTGAAAGGGGGGGTCTGGTTCACGGCAAGGCTAAGGAGTTGTGGACCTCTTCAAGGTCCGAGAACCTACCCGTTAAACCCTCTTTAATGAATGATTAGGCGATCAAACTCTCAGTCCCGCAAGTCATAAATGACCTGCTGGGATCGCTACAGAAAAGCTCTAAATATCAGAAATATTGAAAAACAAATGAAGTGGCCTAGATGGTCATTACATAAGTGGTACCAGGGCCGCTTGGACAATTGCATCAGTACATGCACTAGCAAAAATAAGCTAAGTCTAACGAACTCCGCTCGGGTGTTTGAAATTGGTTCGGAAACTCGTGCATGCAAACAGACTATGTTACCCCACCAAATTTGGCATTTCAAACTCAACAGATATGTCAAAACTTTCAACAGTGGTCGTCTCAACAAGAAGTGGGTCCCACACACAAGATCTATTTTAAGACAAAATCCATAAGGTAGCTCAAAAAGAGCCGAGACGCCTCGGAACCTGAACCATGGGTCCTTCTAAACCAAACTCGATGTTCTGGAGCTAACAAAACCATCAGATTTGCATAAGGAGGTCATTTACCCAATGTTTAGACTGAAGTCAATCGTTCAAGTTTCAACCGCTCCAAAACACGAAAACTCACATAAAACCAGTTGAATGACCATGTGACTAAACTGTCAATCCTAATAAGTCATAAAGACTTGGAGTTACTATAGGAAAGCTCTAAACACCAAAAATAATGCAAAATAGAGAAAATGACCTAGAAAAATCATTTCATATATAGTACTAGTCTCTATGTACATGTGTTGCACGTAAATCTCCAATTAATTTAAACCGATTAATTGATATGGATTTTTAATGTTACAATTAGCTTACTACTCACTCGATCTGAATTTAAATGTCTTATAATCTGGTTGACCAACATTTTAAGAGGTCATCAATGTTTATTTTTAAAAAAAGTGTAGTATTAGACAGATAGATAGATAGCCAGCCAGCCAGACAGACGAACATACATACAGACAGATAGATTGATTGATTGATTCTATAAGGGTTCATTTGGTGTGATGGATAAGGAGAGCTAATTTTGGGATAAATTTTGAATAGCCTTTAATCTCTTATTTGGTTACAAAGTTTGGGATAACTTATTCCAAAATTAATAATTAACATTGGATAAGTTATCCCTTACCTTTGGGTGAGATAGTAATACTGGATAACTTGTCCAAGAATAAAATAGGTAAAATAAATAAAATATCCCTTTATATCCTTCTATACATAACTTGTCATATTCATGTATATTCATATTACTTTTAATACTATGTAAATAACATTCACAACCTTCACTACTCATTATTTTTATGATAATTCTTCATCTTTTTTCATTAAAAAGCTACACAATATAAATATATATATTTATAATTTATAAATATACTATATGTTGATTTATTTGATTAATTCGGATGTTCATTCATATTTTGATTTCTCTACTACTAAATACATATTTTAAATTAAATATTCTTTAAGTCACTTGAAAATTTGTATTTTATATATCAATTAAAATGAAGGTAATTTTAATATTTTAAAATTTAAGAGTGATATGTGCTTAAAAGAAGTGACATAAATAATAAATCATCTTTACTTTAACAAACTTAAGATGTAACTTTTATTTTTAAGCTAAATAAGATGAAAGTTTTATTTTTAAACGCACATGATACAATCATGGGAATGCACACACAAAAATATTTAAGTTAAATAATATGAAAAAATTATTTTTAAGAATGAATAATGAAAGCTTGCAAAGAAAATATTAAAAACTAAATAAGATGAAGGATATTTTTGTAAACAAACAATTTATTCTTAGAAATTATGCAATGCATATTATTTTGAATACTTATTTATTTTTAATTGATATTGATATTTGAATACATAATAATCAATGTAGAAGGGCCTAAAATACCCTTCAAGTATAGAAATTGGAACAAAAATACCCTCCTTCCACCTTTGAACTCCAAAATACCCTTCCATCCACCTATATGGACTTATATTACCCTTTCACTTAGCAGATTCTTTAAGAGTAATAATTAATTATTTCATTAATGACGTAACAACCTTTAATTGGCTGAAATTTAAATTAACCAAAAATATTCTCCACCATTAAAGTTGCCTCAACTTCATACTCTCCAAGCCCAGCTTCTTCTCAATGGAGAAAAGCTCAATTTAGATTATATCAATCAAGATCAAAATGTTGAATCAATGAGGGAACATTCTATAAAACACGATACAGAGGAGGTATCGAAGAGCCAAGAAACTTGTAATTCTATAATGTCATCAACATCAAGAATGACATATCAAAGGGCAAGAGATGAAAATCAGGACCCTTATTTGAGGGCAATCACTATGCCTATTGAAAGGCCTAAAGATAGCATCACAGACAACTTTCTTCGGTCAAGTTCCTTCCCGGAAGATCCTGGAAATGGATTATCCGAAAATAGACATGTCCATCCTAAGCTACAAAACTACGACGAAATAAAAGCTACATTCTTGGCTCTCAAGAAAGAGAAATTGCGAAAGAAATGCTAGCGTAAAATCGATGACTTATTTACCATAATACAGTCATGATTTAGTTATTTTTTTTCTATATTCTTTGTTCATATAACTAGCAGAAGCATATTTCGATTGTAACATATGGCTTTCTAGTTCTTTTTTGTGTGTGGTTTAGTGATTTTATGGAAGTCTTGGAGTGAAATGAGTAATGATTTACTAATTGCTGCAGCTTTGATATGGAATTCTTGAGCAGATAAATACTACACATCATTTTTTATCCTTTCATTTAAAATATGTTTTCTGTAAAATGTTTCACTAGCTCGGACTCTTCAAAAATCATCGTCATATCAGTTTCGGATCCAAATTACACGCACCCATACATTTTTGGGATTTTTGAGTTTTTCTCCATTGAGAAGAAGCTGAGATCGGAGAGTATGAAGCAGAGGAAACCAACTTTAATGGTGGAGATTATTTTTGGTTAATTTAAATTTCAGTTAATTAAAGACTGTCACGTCATTATTGAAAGGATTAATTATTACTCTTAAAGAATCTATTAAGTGAAAGGGTAATATAGGTCCATATAAGTGGATGGAAGGTCATTTTGGAGCCCAAAAATGGAAGAAGAGTATTTTTGTTCCATTTCTTATACTTGAAGGGTATTTTAGGCCCTTATCCGAATAATCAATAAGAAATAATTTGAGGATAACTAATTTCATCATAATTTATCTTAACATAACTTTATTTCAAATCAAACGACCCCCAAGTAGGGTGTTCATGGTTTAGTTTGGATCAGTTATTGCTTAAAACCAAAACCAAACTAATTTAGTCGGTTTTAAAATTTTAAAACCAAACCAAATCAAACGAAAAAAATAACCATCGGTTTGGTTATTGTCGGTTTAGTTCAACTTTTTTATTTTTTTTTCGGTTTGAAAGTAATAATTTTTTTTGAGGACATACGTATCTCAATAGACACAGACACCTAGTACTTGAACAATCCACAAAAAAAGCTATTGATGATTCAATTAAGCATTTAAACAATATTAGAGTTATTATTACATGAACAAAGTGATTCAGTTAAGAGAAAGTGTGACTATCTTATGTGAGGTAGGGTAGGTAAAAACTAAATTAATGGATTTTGATGGACTTAGACTTAGAGTTGTAATAGTTGGGCTAAATTTTAAGTGATGGACTTGAGAAAATGGTAAAGTTAAAAACTTAAGTTAATTAAAATTTAACAAAATATTTATATTTTATTTATGAATAATATATAAATAATTATAAATTTTTTATAAATAATTTCTCAGTTCGGTTTGGTTATTTTTGTGATTTTTTTAGTAAAGCCAAAACCAAATCAAATAATATCGGTTTTCAAAATTTAAAACCAAACCAAACCAAACCAAATGTCGATTTTTTTAATTGGTTTTTGTTTGAATTGCGGTTCAATTTGATTTTTTAACCATAACTATGAACAACTCTACCCAAGTATAAAAATACTTGATAATAGTATATAAATATATAAATATTAGGGATTGCACGTACATGGAACTTTCTCAGTGAAAGAGGATCCTCATTTAGCATTATTAATATTGGGCCTCGGAAAAAGTAGGGAAATTTTAATTTTAATTAAGCAAATAAAGTAAAGTAAGTGCTGCTTTAATTTTTTTTCTTACAAATAAATATTGTGTAAATGTGCGTAATTAATAAAATATTATATGCAAAACAGCAAGAATCAGTGGACAACCATTTACTTAAGCAAACAACGTTCTTTTCTTTCTAAAATGCTTTGGCAGCTACTAAAGCACATAACACACATAAGAAAACGGAATAAAATCACTAACAGCTAAAAAAGAATGAAGAAATGAAAAAAGTTGATAAAGATGAGTTTGATATATTAGTAGTATAATATAAAGAATTAAGGAGGATTCCATTTCAATATTTTGAACTATTTTTCTTCGTATAGTGAACGTCAATACTGTTGCCTATTGGAATCAAAATAACTTGGTCTGGTTAAGCCAACAAAGTAAAACTTAAATCATGATAAATTAGATAATAAATGAAAGTACACTAAAAAGACATAATATTTTAATATGATTCGGTCCATTGATCTACATGAAAAAATTATCGAGAGAATAATTATAATAACCCTTCAGGTCATATACTCCTTTCTACATTCTTTTAGGCGTTTAGAGCGTTCCTATAGCGACCCCAAGTTTATGACTTGCCGGGACTGACAGTTCGGTCACCAGGTCGTTCATTTGATTTTTATGCAAGTTTTCTTATTTTGGAGCTTCTGAAAACTTAAACGGTTGATTTGGTCAAAACTTCAGGTAGGCGGCCTCATAATGCAATTCTGGCGGTTCCAAGCTCCGGAACGTCGAGTTTGGTCTAGCTAGAATGACCTTCAGTGCGGATTTCGAGGCTTCTGGGCTCATTTTGAGCAACCTTGTGGCTTGTGACTTAAAAGTGAGTTTGGGTGTGAGACTACTTTTCATTAAGACGACCTCAATAGGAAGTTCCGACATCTCCGTTGAGTTTGAAATGCCGAATTTGGTGAGGTAGAATATCTCATTTGCGTGCACAAGGTTCCGAACGAATCTAGAGCACCACGTCGAAGATTTTCAACTTTGGGGAACCAACTGATGTGCATGAGTTACTGCAACCCCCATTTAATCTCCGCGTTCGCGGTGACCAGTGGTCTTGGTCTCCGTTCGCGATACCTGTGCCGCGTTCGCACATGTTTGATGGGGTTGGCCATCGTGTTTGTGAGCCTGTACTGCGATCGCGTAGGCCAATGAGATGATCCTTCACGATCGCGGGATAGGATCCGTGTTCGCGATGCTTTGGGGTCCCGACCTTCTGCGATCGCGAACTAGGTCCCGTATTTGCTGAGGTCATTTAAATAGTCTTTTATATTAAGACCAAAGATGCAATTCAACTCTCTATTCCATATTCAAATCGAGATATCTTGAGCTACGAGATTCTATTTTGGGTGACATCAGTTGTGTATTGTTGGGTTGCAGCGGGACTACGTATTGGGATCACTGGGAGAGTGCGGGGAATGCATTTTCGAGGTAAATTCATGTCCCGAAGGACTGTCTGAGCTTTAATAATGGTGATTTTTGTACCATTTTCTTGCATGAACTAATTTTTTCTATTTGCGAGCTTGAATCGTGCCCAATTTTGGGGCACAAGTTCAGTAAGCTCATTTAGACCCATTGACAGAGTCAATTTTGATATTTCCAGCATGGGTCTCACAATTCCATTTTGACTCGATTTTGGGCCCGTGTCCAATTGTTACATTTTTAGTGCATGAGCATCCGTATTGATGTTGTGATCATGTTTTTGATAGTGTGGAGGTGATCAGAGGCCGTTCAAAAGTACTAAGCTCCAGAATTGTGAATTTGGAGTGTGCGGTCTGCATTGAGGTAGGCTACGACTTATCGAACTTTAGATTGAGCTTGTGAATGTGAATTTATGTTGATTGATAGGAATTGGGGTGGGTTTGTAGTTGAATCATGTTTAGTTTCTAGAATTCATGCCTCAACCTTATTTTTGGGTTTTTCAGGGAATTTAACATGCCTACGTTTAATTGTGCGGTCTTGACATGCCTTGTGGTTTTCGTAATGTTGTTGATATGATTGAAGGCTTGTTATTGACCTTAGCCTAGGTGTAGGATAGTGATTGGCTTAGACTTTCCTTTTGGAACCAATAGGCCTTAGAAATTCTCCAACGTCGTTGTAGACGACTTAGCTCTCTGTAGACCGAATGTAGTAGATGAGGGTTTGATAGTGTGAATATTAGCTAGGTGCTAACTCAGATCTCATGACATTTTATCCATAATGTCTTTATACCACGGCCTAGAGATACTTGATAATGATTTTGGGCATTGTTCTGCGTCTCGGGGTTGGATGTGGTTCGGGCTTAGAGTAATTCATTGGCAACTTTGGGGTGGACATCGATCCACGGTGGCCTTCTGATGGTGACTCTTGTTATGGAATATTTCTCTGACTAAAATTATAGTCGCGGATCAAGGTCGGGGCATACAATTTTTATAGCTACAGATTCAAGGTCTAGGCATAGGAGTATGTTCGGGTTAATTACTTTAACTTGCACGTGAGTATACCTTCCGGGCTTATAGGGTCCAATTAAGTTATAGTTAGTTGCTTACTTTCCATTTTTTTCCATCCTTAGACTCGTGTGCATTTCGATTAGACCATCGTTATTGTTCCGCTCATTTGACCTCTTGTTGGTGCTAATTCTCACTTTTCATATTTTTTTTTTATACTTTTCAAGCTTAGTCGGCCTATGATGCCTATTGAGTACATATTGTTTTGGTACTCATACTACACTCGGCATTTGTTTGTGTGATGCAGGTCCAAACACCAGTCACTATTGTTGATATCGAGCCTGTTGTAGGGATATTCAGAGGCGATTGTGAGCTTATGGCGTCCTGGATCAACTTGTGTCTTTCTGTTTTAGATCTTGACTAGTCTTTTGCTTTTGAGACAATTCTGTATATTTTTGTCCAATTTTGGAATTTTTACTCATTGTAGCAGCTCTGTACATGTGACTACCAGATTTTGAGTTTGGATATCATATCTTGAATGTATATATATTTTATTTATAACTACTTAACTGTAAAATATTCAATTAGTAAAATTATCAACTAATCAGGATGAAGTTGGAATCAAGAGTAAAGAGGCCAAGAGTTACGCTTTTCCCAATTATTGGAATACTTCTCGCTACATTATCTATAATCTTGCTAATGTATTCTCTACATACGGATGGCAATGGGGCTGGTTGATGCGGAGCGTGTGAGTTTAAGGCTATGCGGGGCGGGGTGGGTTTAAGGTTGTGCGGGACTAGTGGGATGCGGGGGGGTTGAAGTGAATTTTTTCAAAACTAATGCGGGGCGGGGCGGGTATATGTGATTTTATGTGAGTTCAAACTTATTTTTAACTTTTTACATGTTATAAGAGTGATAGAACATTATTTATTAAGATAATTTCTTTAAATCTACTAAAATATTCAAGATAGTAAATGAAATGGTTCAATAAAAAATAATATAATTTCTTACATGTTTTCCAATTGACCTCTAAAAATTAAATTGTTAAGTCACTATCCTATTAAATTAATACAACTTAATGAAAAAATGAATTTATTTTTATAAATTATATTTTTAGTATCAAACTTAACTAAAAAAAGAAAATATTAAAAAAATTATGCGGAGCGGATTGAAAATGAAACAAATTGTTATATGGGGCGGGGTGAATTAAAAATTTAGCGGGTTAAGCTCAACCCACACCACCCGCACCACCCCATTGCTATCCCTATCTCTACATAACGTAAGCACTCAAATTATCATAAGCATATCTTGATCAATCATGATAATTTCCATTCTCTCAACTACTCCAGCCAACAATTTCTCACCATCCACTATGACCACGTCAAAGTTTCATTATCTCTAAACCTGTTATAAAACTCGCAGTATTGATCTCTCATATATCCAATAATAACCTAAATATGCATTCTTTCTCAAGCAATACATGATAATTGGCACAATCAATCGATGACCATTCAATCAACTGAAAAAAACACGTAGTTGAACAAGTAGAGAAATTCAAAAGCTAAAGTATATTAAAATGTAACAAGAATTCATCTTACAAAAGATTCCATTAAAATCCTAAATAGGAAATCTAGCAACTCATATTAAGAACATAACACAAGAGTTCCATAATGAACAAGTAAAAAAATGGAAGAAAGTGAACCCTAAGCCGAATGCCTAGTGCTTCTCCTCTCTACGTGTTCTTGCCTCTAAAATAATGTGTTCACCTCTAAAAATACGTTTTGTAGGCAGTGGCGAGCCAGAAATTTCACGAAGGGTGTCCAAAAGTGAACTTGCTCTTCTTAAAAAGTGAATTTTTTTTTTGCTACTAGTGAGATTCGAACACACAAACACATTAATTTTGTGTCTTTACTCTTTCAAGGCGCCTGAAATCACTAGGCTATATCATATTGTTGTGTCAAGGGTGTCCACAATCTGTTATTTAGCCACTTTATTTATCATTTTACTTGTATATACAGTATAATTTTCCGACGAAGGATGTCCAATTGGACACCCTGACATAAGGGTGGCTACGCCACTGTTTGTAGGGGTTTTATATGATCTAGGGATGTGTTGGAACTCAGATAAGCCCATTCGAATTCGCAGGGACAACATTTCTTGGTTCATCTATCAGTATCCCGAGGCGAGGATTTCAGATGAGTCCGGTCATTCTTTTCCTTCAAATAAAGCCAAAACCACCTCTTTTTGACCGAGTTCATCTAACACATATCCTACACACATAGAATTCATAATAAGCTCAAAACCACCTCTTTTTGACCGAGTTCATCTAACACATTTTCTATATAGATAAAATTCATAATAAACTCAAAACATCTAAGACAACAATGTAACGACACAATTATGCATAAGATATGAGGCAATAAAGTAATATAAATATATACTTTTAGCCGAATATCAACTAGACATTAGTCTTGAAAGTGCTAGCTACAATTAGGTTAATTCTACATGTGAAAGGTCCTAAGTTTAGAGTCCCTTTAGTTATTAGTTTGTTACCTAAAATTGCTTGAGTTAGTGAAGTCGTTTTTGAGGTAAATCATATGATGGTATATCGTGATTTTTCTTTTTTTCTTGAGCAAGAAGTTTTCCACAGAAAATTTTTCTGTATTTTTATGTTTCGTAATTTACATTTTGTTTGGGGCAGGAATTGCTAAAATAAAAATAGTGAAATATATTAATCTAGTATCTCAAGATCAAGATATATAAAAGAGGAAAAGTGTAACTATAATACAATCATATATGTTGATATGGAAAACTCCGCCCAATGTGGAATTTAAAAAATGAAAAAGATGTGAAAGTATTTTGTCCATTTGTTATTCTAAAGTTGGCCTAGTACTTCATTGATAAGTAATGTCGTTACTTTCAATATTAGTTAAAAACACTTTTTTGTGGTATAAATAAGGGCTAGGAAGTAGACAATATATATCGATAATTAAGAAGAGAGTTCTTAATATATATAATTAATTAGCAATGGCTACTCTGATTTGCCCTGAAGAGCATTCTCCTGTTACTGATGCAGAGGCTATTAGGAAGGCCTGTAAAGGTTATTCAAATTTCTTCTTTGTAAATTAAACACTTGTTCTTTTCTGTAGTAATTATCTCATCATGATCTTGCTATTATTAGTCTATCCTGAGATTAAATTGTAGTGTCACTTAATTTGTTGTTTGGTTGACATGTTCTGGGTAACTTATTTTGGGATTAATAATTAGTATCAGGATAAGTTATTCTCCCCTTGGGTGTGGTATAGTAATCAGGATAACTTATTCAGCGATAAAATAGGTAAATGACAAAGATGTCCCTTTGAACCCGTTTTTAGACCTCACTTTTCACATTCATTAAGGGTATAATTGTAAACAAATAACTTGTTCTTAAAATTTATGCAATGCATATTATTTTGAATACAACAAACCAAACACTCTGTAAGAAATAATCTCAACATAACTAATTTCATCATAACTTGTATTAAAACCAAACGACTCCTAATGTACTAATTGGATTCAGGATGGGGAACGGATGAGAAGGCGTTAATATCGATACTCGGGCATAGAAATGCAAGTCAGAGGAAGATAATAAGGAAAACATATGAGGAGATGTATAATGAAGATCTTGTGAAGCGCCTTGAATCTGAGTTGTCTGGACATTTTGAGAGAGCAGTGTACAGATGGATGCTTGATCCACAAGAGAGGGATGCAGTTATATTGCACGTTGCGATAAAAGAAAAACCAATCCTAGATTACACATCCATCATTGAGTTGTCATGTATATATTCTCCTCAAGACTTTTTGGCTGTTAAGTGTGCCTATCAAGCTCGGTACAAACGCTCCCTCGAGGAAGACTTAGCTCAGCATTGCACCGGTGAACTTCGCAAGGCATGTAACTAATTTTTCATTTTTTATTGTATTATATTGTTTGGTTCATGAGATGTATAATTTTGTTTGTTTTTCAGCTTTTGGTTTCCGTAGTGAGCATATATAGGTATGCAGGTGATGAAATAGATGCAAAGTTAGCCAAATCTGAGGCGGACGTTATTTACAATGCGATAAAAAGCAAGGAGTTTAATCATGAAGAAATTGTTAGAATTATTACCACAAGGAACAAGACTCAACTCAGAGCAACTCTAAACCGTTACAAGGATGATTATGCCTCTTCACTCACCAAGGTATTTAATGTTGTGTAAAAGTTTTGCTACATTTTATAAGGTCTTAACTCAGTTTTCCTTTTTAGCACTTGAGGGACGATGGCGAAAAGACAGCTAATGCTTTCTTAGGAGCATTGAGAACCACAATCAGATGCAGTACTTATGACCCTCAGGCATACTATGAAAAGGTAACTAACAATCGAAGCTATAATATCAAATAATGATTTCCTTGTTAAACGAATGGTGCTGTGGTGCAGGTAATTCGGCGTGCCCTAATGAAGTCTGGGACAAATGAGGAGTCTGTGACAAGGGTAATAGTGAGCAGGGCAGAGAAGGACTTGGAAGTGATCAAAGAGCTTTACTACAAGAGGAACAGTGTGAGTCTTGATCATGCTGTCTCCAAACACACTTCTGGGGATTACATGGATTTCCTTCTCACTCTCTTAGGAAACAAAAACTAAATCGATCTATATGGCCAACAGCTGATCGAGATGTGTGTGAGAGTTTGTCGCTTGAATAAAAAAATACATCTTTCGTTCAGGTGTGTCTAGGATATTGTGTGAATTCATATCTTGTCGTCCTACTCGTTGTTGCTGATTTCCCAATTATTTGTGTGTGATCTGATTCTCAATCAACATTCATGTTACTTAATTATGTCAGTTGCAATTTTAATTTGTTTTCTTAATTGGAAACTATCTATTATTGTCCAGAAGTTATTCACACATTTAACCTGACTTTATGTGTGATATATATGTCACCTCGTATTCTTGTTAAAGGTGTAACACCCCATATCCCCAAACTAGTGTAAGATTAATTGGACGTCAACATATTAATCCAAATTTGGGAGGATAAGTTTAGATAAGGTTGTAATTGAGCAAAAATGTTAGGGATCCAGTATACTATGACAAATGTAGTGTTAAACTAAGCTTGAAGCTAATGTTGGAGAGCCTTGGAACAATAGCCAAATTGAAAGTTACATTTTGGACGATTGTAAGTGATCTTGCATAAGATCTGACTTTAACTGGGTATATATATCCAAGGATATGAGGATTTAAGGGTTAAACTATACCTACTAAATTAAACGTCTAATGAATCTAATTTCTAATGAAATAAATCGCTTGTCAATCCGACTCTAGCACAAAGTTATACATATTTTACAACGTACTGTCTAGTCTCAAAGCACATACAATTGGGTTGTAAGACATGTCACATGTATGACTGTTGCGCCTAAATGCACACGCAAGTGTACGTGGTTGCACAAGTAGTATAATTCCTTTTAGAAACGAGTTATCGTACCCAAGGGACTTACAATCAATTTATATTGACTAACTTAATTCCAGAATTTAACAAAAGTATCTTCAAAAGAGTTTGATTGTTGTTTATTACTACTACGACAAATTTAATAAATAAAGTAACCAGTGCGAACGACTTCAATTTGATGTATTAAATAAGTAAGAGACAATTCCAGGGCTGCAACATATATCGGATTTCATGTATCGCATCTCAAGTAATGAACTAATTAAGGTTATCAAGTTACTGATTACATGGTTGATTTTATGATCATGGTCTCCCGACCTCTAATCGTCTACTATCTAACTACATCGTTCATCGGGGATAAACAATCCTAATTGGCAAGCATTTATATTTCATCCTGTTTTGTAACTAAGCTAGGTGTTCGTCCGGGCGTCACTCCTAAACACAAATCTAATCAATTCAAGAAAGATCAAGCTTTTTGTATCCCTTGGTCTATCTACCTTATCGTCTCCCGAGTCCAAGAGTAGACAAGAGATTTATCTCTATGATGGCCAATCAAGAAATACTAAAATAAGAACACAAAGTAACTTAAAACGATAACCAAGAATTAATTCAAAACTATTGATGCTCAACAATTATCCATGGCTACATCCCCAGAACAAGGGTGTTTAGCCACTCGTAATATTCAAAAACTCAAATATAATATTGTTCATGCGATTCTCAATTAAAGAAAGAGTTAAAGGATTGAAACTTATTACAATGTGTTAATCCTTTCTCATGCACACCAAAAAGAAGTCGAACCCCTACAAAATAACCCTAGGGTCCTATTTATAGAGTTTAAGAAAAATATTTCTAATTCTAGTCCAAGGAGGAATCCTAATTAAACCAAATTTCACCAAAAATGTCGGTCAAGGCTGGGGCAGCGTGCCTGGAAGGCTGGCGCATTGTGCCAGCAGTGCGCCAAAAGTGACCCTCAGTAATTCTTGGGATGGCGTGCTGCACCATCATCGTGCCAGGGTGGCTGGGGCAGTGCGCCCTACTTCTCCTACGGCGTGACGTGACTTTGTCGTCTTCGTTTCCTTTTCTCTCATTAAGCAACACATCTCCTAGGAACCCTGCAAAATAGCTAATCATGTATATTAGTATGCAATCATCGCAATCCTAAGTCAAAACATGTCAATTAGCTTAGTGAATATTCTTAAATTCACGTTAAAAGTGGATAATTCATAATAATTGGGCATATAAATATGCCCAAGATCAATGACTACTGACATATGGCCGTATAAGTGAGATGCATATGTTATGTCCACCATATGTTGAAACCCCTACGTAGGGAGATTCTGGAAATTCCATCCACCACATACGGACCAACATGCAATCCTCGCATATGGTACCGCAAGTTGAAGGCGCGATGGCTACCTATATAAGTTGTAAAATTGTTTTTTATTTCATTTTCCACCTCCAACATCTGAAATCAGGTGTGTTTGGTATGAAGAAAGATGTTTTCCAATTTTCTTATGTTTGGTTGACTTAAATGTTTTAGAAAATTTTCTCCAAATTAACTTGTTTTCCTAAAATTTAAGAAAAATGACTTTCCTTAAAAAGGTATGGAAAATATTTTCCAAAATCATTTTGAACCTCACACCTTAACTTTTCATCATAACTCAAGTCTGGGGTATCATTTCCCGATACTAATCTTGGATCTAATTCTTGATTCTCGATTCGAGACCCGAATCTCGACCTCAAATCAAGACTCAACTTCTGGGCTTCGGATTGAGTCGAGCTTGGGTCTCTAGTCAGGTGTCTGATTTGGGTCTCGAATCAATCATCGGGGTCTGATATTAGGGTCAAATGTAAAACACAGACCCTTTTTAAAAGTTGGGTCACATGTCGGATGTTAGGGTTAGGTCCTGATTTGAAATTGAGTTCCGATTTTGGTATTTGGTCTCAATTTGGGTGTCAATGTCGAATCAGGGTACCAAAATTGGAAGTCGAGTGTCAATGTCTAGGTTGGATCAAGATTTGATAATAGGATCTCTAATGAGATGTCGGGGGTGGGGTCCTAATTTGAAAGTCAAGTCTTGTTTTTGGATGTCAGGAACTGGGTCGGGAGTCGAGGTCATGAGTTGGATATCGAGTCGGGGTATTGTAACACCCCATATTCAAAAAGACGAAATATGCAGATTTTCCAGATGTTGCAGGTGCTACCGACAGAGGCCACCCACGGCCCGTGGGTGGGACCACGGACCGTAGGTGTGGTCCGTGGTTGGCCACCCAAATTTTTTCCAGAAAACCATGACCCACAGCCGGACCTACGGACCGTAGATGGGACCATGGTTCGTGGTCCAGGTCCGTGGATCGTGGCCCTCAGCATCTAGTCCCAGACGCCAAACGACGGACCCACAGGACGGACTGTCGATCAGTCCACGGTCCGTCGGTCAGGCCCGTCGATGGCCCCGATAGATTTTAAGTTGGGGTCATTTTGGTCTTTTCCCTTATGCGTTGGACATCTATACTATGTCGTTTAACCCCTAAACTACGCTGTTTTACTCAGTTTAAGCCTAATATTCTAGTCAGAACTTACCCTAAGCGATTCATTCAACAAAATTCATCAAAACTTAGAGCAAAAGAGAAGAAACAATCGACCAAGCCCTCTCCAAAAACGCAACAAGTTTTCTTCAGTTCCATCCCCGAAATCAAAAGATTTCTCCATGAAATTCGTCACCAGGTATGTGAGATTTCACTAGTGGATTCCTTTCTTCCACTAGGTCCCTAGTATTCAGTCAGATTCTTGATTCCTTTTATCTTAATTAGACCTAGGGTTTCTAGAACTTTAGACAATTGTTGTGATTTAGCTGTTATAGTGTTCTTAATAAGATTATCATGTTTTTATAACATTGTTGCTTAATTCCTTGCACGGAACTCAGAACCTAGTTGTGTAGATTCGTTTAGTTCATGAATTACACTAGCTAGGTGAGATAAACAGATATACATGCCTCAGATTTCGAATGTTTCATTATCAGTATTTAAATGTTGCATTCTCAGTTAGCATGTTAGAATGTTGAGCTATCCAGTATATTTTAGTTATGTTGTACTGTACACATTTCCATTTGGGAGTAGGCTTAGCACCGAGTTGGACTAGGGTTCAGCGTACCCTCATAGTCCCAGAACTACGTGCCCCCATAGGTTTGTAAGTCCCCTCTGTGTGCATCAGATTTAGTGATTACACCAGTCATGCCTTTATACCCCTGACAAGGTATATTGGGTCCTCTCGATGGGGCGTCTACATCGGACTCCACGTTTAGCTCACGTGGTTTTATGTCAGTTAATAGTAGCTCCCACAGTCAGACTCTTAATGTATTTGACCAGGTTTTCAGTATATACTTTAGCATTCAGTTCAGCATGTCATGTTCATGATTAGTACTTGGTCATTGCGTTCAGTTCAGCTTTTCAGTTATCTATTCAGTATTTACAGTATTGCTCAATTACGCTTTGTTCAGTTTATATGTTTGTTCGGCTATATTCTATATCCTGCATGCTCAGTACATTCCAAGTACTGACATATACTCTGCGCTACATCCTTTCATGATATAGGTTCAGGTACTCAGCATCCAGATCACGCATAGATCGGTTCCCGATCCACACTTAAGCAGTCTTTTATTTCAGTTTTCATTTTTGCTAGAGTTAGCTGAGGGCATGTCCCAGCAATTCTAGTCAGTAGAGGCTTTTTCAGACATAGTAGTAGAATCAGCTTGACTTGTTGAGTTTGATATTTCAGTTGTTATTAAAATCTTAGTACATTTTATATATTCAGACTAGTTGGGTATTCTCCACTTTCAGTTACCTACTGTTTTAGCTTCCGCATAGTTCTTGTTTATTTAGTTATCTTTTAGTATGCTTATGATATGCTAGACACATGGTTAGCTTAGGGTCACTCGTGATCCTAGGTCTCGTGTTACGTCAAGGGGGTAGCCTTGGGGAGTGACAAACTTGGTATCAGAGCATTAGGTTTAAGAGTCCTTGGATGTCTGAAAAGTCACACTAAGTAGAGTCTCTTTCATGGGTGTGAAGTGCACTACATCTAATGAGAGGGAGGCTACAAAGTGTTTTAGGAAAAACTTCACTTTCTTGCTATTTTTATCGTGTGTGGGTATGATCTTCTTTCTAATCCATCGTTATGCGTTTCAGATCATGCCTCCTCGTAGAGCTTATACAAGGAATGCTAATGCACGCAATGCTAACGTAGTTCCTCCAGTCCCAGACTATGAGGTTTCGAATGTAGAGTTTCGGAATACGATCCAACTTTTGGCTCAGAGTATGGCCAATCAAAACAATCAGCAGGCCCCAGTTCCTACTAATGCTAATAATGGGTCACCAATAGCCAGGGTTCGAGATTTCATTTGGATGAATCCGTCAGAGTTTCTAGGGTCGCAGGTTGGTGAGGACCCACATAATTTCATCGATGAGGTCAAGAAGATCTTTGGAGTGATGCAAGTAACTGGTGATGATTGGGTAGAGTTGGAATCCTACTAGCTTAAGGATGTGGCTCACATTTGGTTCACTCAGTGGAAAGAAAACAGGGGTACTGATGCAGCTTCTATGACTTGGGAGTGTTTTACTGGAGCTTTTATGGATAGGTTCTCCCCGAGGCAGTTAAGAGAGGCTAAAGCTCAGGAGTTCATGAATTTGAGGCAAGGTACAATGTCAGTCCAAGAGTACGGGATGAAGTTCACTTAACTCTCCAGGTATGCTCCATATATGGTTGCTGATTCGTGGGCATAGATGAGTAAGTTTCTGTTTGGGGTATCCGACTTAGTAAAGACAGAGTGCAGGAATGCTATGTTGTTAGAGGAGATGAATAACTCTAGGCTTATGACTCATGCTCAACAAGTTGAGGGAGATAAGCTTAGGGAAATGACTAAGGACAACAACAAGGCTAGAACAGGTAACTATGAGTACTCTCAGCAGAAATCGGGTGGTGGAAATCACTCACTGTTTCAGCAGAGGTAAACAACCCCAGCACCTTTGTCAGCTAGTGCTCCATCCCCCAGGTTTCGACAGGATCAGAAAGGTAAGGCATCAAACTCTAAGTCTCAGGGTAGTGCTTCAGGTAGCAGGACTTTCCCAAATTGTCCAAAGTGTGGTAAGAACCATCCGGGTGAGTGTCTTGCAGGCAAGGAAGGGTACCTTGGGTGGGGACAATCTGGCCATAGGTTGAGGGATTTCCCTTCTACTTGGCAGGGGCAAGGAGGTAACAACAGTAGGGCTCAGTCTACAGCTCCAACAGCACCAGCAGGTCGCCCAACTCAGCAGGGTGCTTCATCTGGTACAAGTGGTGATCAGCACCAGAACAAGTTGTATGCTCTCCAGGATCGCCAGGATCAGGAAGATTCTCCTGATGTGGTCACTGGTACATTGTGAGTCTTTCATTTAGATGTTTATGCATTGTTAGATCCAGGGGTGACACTGTATTTTGTAACTCCTTATATAACACTCAACTTCGGTGTCAGTCCAGAAACTCTTTCAGAACCCTTCTCAGTCTCTACTCCAGTTGGTGACTAAGTAATAGCTAGACAGGTATACATAAATTGCCCTGTCACAGCTTCCCAGAAAGTCACCTCAGCAGATCTTGTAGAGTTAGAAACGTTAGATTTTGATATCATTCTAGGCATGGATTGGTTACATTCCTGTTATGCTTTAGACGATTGTAGAACTAGGATCGTTCAGTTTCAGTTTCCAAACGAACCAGTCTTAGTATGGAAGGGTAGTAACTCAGTGCCTATATGTTGATTTATCTCTTACCTTAAGGCCAGAAAAATGATTTCCAAAGGGTATATCTATCATCTTGTTTGGGTTAAGGATTCAAACTCCGAAACCCCAACTCTTTAGTCAGTCCCAGTAGTAAATGAGTTTCCAGAAGTGTTTCCAGAAGATCTCCCAGGAGTTCCTCCCAAAAGGGAAATCGACTTCGGAATAGATCTCCTTCCAGATACCCAGCCCATTTCAATTCCTTCTTACATAATGGCTCCTGTTAATCTTAAGGAATTGAAAGAACAGTTGAAAGACCTTCTAGATAAGGGTTTCATCAGACCTAGTATCTCTCCATGGGGTGCTCTATTGTTGTTTGTGAAAAAGAAAGATGGTTCACTCAGAATGTGCATTGACTATCGACAGTTGAAAAAAGTCACAATCAAGAATAAGTATCCTATCCCCAGGATTGATGACTTGTTCGACCAACTTCAGGGTGCTAGTTGCTTTTCTAAGATAGACCTTATATCCGGTTATCATCAGCTCAGAGTCAGAGATAGTGACATTCTGAAGATAGACTTCAGAACTCGATATGGTCATTATGAATTTGTAGTTATGTCTTTTGGACTAACAAATGCTCCTGCAGCTTTCATGGACTTAATGAACAGGGTGTTCAAATAGTATTTGGACTTATTCATTATTGTCTTTATTGATGATATCCTCATTTATTCTCAGAGTGAGGAGGAGTATGCGACTCATCTGAGAGTTGTTCTGCAAACTCTCAAGGACCGTCAGTTATTCGCTAAGTTCAACAAATGTGAATTTTTGTTACAGTCTATCACTTTCCTTGGTCATGTGGTATCTAGTGAAGGGATCCGAGTGGATTCTCAGAATATAGAGGCAGTGAAGCAATGGCCCAGAACGACCTCCCCAACAGATATCATAAGTTTCTTGGGTTTGGCCGATTATTATAGGAGGTTTGTTGAAGTATTTTCATCTATAGCTTCCCCATTGACTAAGTTGACTCAGAAGAAAGTCAAATTTCAGTGGTCAGATGAGTGTGAGGAAAGCTTCTCAGAACTGAAGACTAGGTTGACTATAGCTCCGATCTTAACTCTACCAGATGGTTCAGACGGTCATGTGATCTATTGTGATGCATCCAGGGTCGGCCTAGGTTGTGTGTTGATGCAGCGAGGTAAGGTCATAGCTTATGCTTCTAGACAACTTAAGGTCCATGAGAAGAACTACTCGACTCATGACCTTGAGTTTGCAACGGTAGTATTTGCCCTAAAGATTTGGAGACACTACTTGTATGGTGTGCATGTTGATGTATTCACAGATCATAAGAGCCTCCAATATGTGTTCACCTAGAAAGAGTTGAATTTTCGTCAGATGAGATGACTTGAATTCCTCAAAGACTATGATATGAATGAGCTTTATCATCCCGGTAAGGCCAATATGGTAGCTGATGCTCTTAGCAGATTATCTATGGGTAGTGTAGCACATGTTGAGGAAGAAAGGAAAGAATTAGCAAAAGATGTTCACCGACTTGCTCGCTTAGGAGTTGGTTTTATGGACATGGCAGATGGTGGAGTGATAGTTCAAAATAGATCTGAATCTTCATTGGTAGCGGAGGTTAAGGAAAAACAATATAGTGATCTTATATTGCTTCAGTTGAAAGGTGCAGTTCATCAGCAGAAAGTAGAGGTTTTCTCCCAAGGGGGAGATGGTGTGCTTCGTTACCAGGGTCGTTTGTGTGTTCCTAATGTGGGTGAGTTGAGTCAACAGATCCTTACAGAGGCTCATAACTCCAGGTATTCCATTCATCCAGGTGCCACTAAGATGTACCGTGACCTACGGGAAGTCTTTTGGTGGAATGGCATGAAGAGGGACATAGCAGATTTTGTGGCTAAGTTCCCTAATTGTCAACATGTTAAGGTAGAATATCAGAAACCAGGAGGTATGACGCAGGAGATTAACATTCCTACATGGAAGTGGGAAGTGATAAACATGGACTTCATTACAGGTTTACCTCGTACTCGCAGACAACACGATTCTATATGGGTGATAGTGGACAGAGTGACTAAGTCCGCTCACTTCTTGGCTGTCAAGACTACAGATTCAGCGGAGGATTACGCTAAACTCTACATTAATGAGATAGTTAGGCTGCATAGGGTTCCCTTGTCTATCATCTCAGATAGAGGTCCACAGTTTACCTCTCATTTCTGGAAATCATTTTCAGAAAGGTCTTGGTACCCAGGTAAATCTCAATACATCATTTAATCCACAGATGGATGGTCAGGCAGAGCATACCATTCAGACCTTAGAGTACATATTGAGAGCTTGCGTGATCGACTTCAAGGGAAATTGGGATGATCACCTTCCTCTTATAGAGTTCGCCTACAACAATAGTTACCATTCCAGCATCCAGATGGCCCCTTATGATGCATTATATGGGCGTAGGTGCAGATCTTTGATTGGTTGGTTTGAAGTAGGTGAAGCAACATTAATTGGGCCAGATTCGGTTCATAAAGCTATGAAAAAAGTTCAACTCATCAGGGATAGACTTAAGACAGCTCAGAGTCGTCAGAAGTCCTATGCAGATGTGAGGAGAAGGGACTTAGAGTTTGAAATTTATGATTGGGTTTTCCTGAAAGTATCATCTATGAAGGGGGTGATGATATTTGGTAAGAAAGGAAGCTCAGTCCCAGATATGTAGGTCCTTACAGAATCCCGAAAAGGGTTGGTAATGTGGCATATGAGTTAGAGTTGCCAGCAGAACTAGCAGCGGTTCATCCAGTATTTCATATTTCCTTGTTGAAGAAATGTGTGGGTGATCCGGCATCTATAGTACCATTAGAGAGTGTGGCTGTGAAGGATAGTCTCACTTATGAAGAGGAGCCAGTTGAGATTCTTGACTGTCAGGTTCGTAGGTTGAGAAATAAAGAAGTCGCTTCAGTGAAGGTTTTGTGGAGGAGTCAGTCCGTAGAGGGAGCTACTTGGGAAGCAGAAGCAACCATGAAGGCAAAGTATCCTCATCTCTTTCCTTCCGATCCCATTTCAGCTTGAGGTAATAGGTCCTCTCCAGTCTCTTAGCTTACTCTTGCATAAATTCAGTCTTAGTATCATGTTCCTTCAGTTTTTCTTGCATTTTCAGCATATTTGCATGTTCTTGGAACTCAGTCCAGTCAGAAATCAGTTTCTTTCACTTAGTAGTAGGGATTTGTAACACCCCAACTTTTCAAAACATCTAAATTAACTTGTACCTTCGTGGAAAGGCAAAAAGGGTGATTAATAAATTAAGAATGATGTGGTATTTCATAATTTAAGTGTTTAAGGGTTGTATCTCAAGTTTTTAAGTTAGGTAGGTGGAAAGATAAGAGTTGGCGAAAGTTATCGTAAGTTCCTTTTTAATTATTTCTCTGAAATTTGGGTAAATTGTCTCGGATGTTTTCTCCCAATATATAAAGATTTATGGGCCCCCCAACCTATCAAATTGAAGGTCTACGAGTCTAGTTTCCCACACATCAAACCGTTCGTTCATACGACTTCAGAATAGAGAGATATTCACATTTTTACGAGACTGCGCCAGCTGGCATGTGAGGTGGGGCCCTAGGTTGGTGGAACTTTATATATATCTTCTTCTTCGACTTTTTATTCATTTTTTGAATTAAGAACCAGAAAACTTAGGAAACCCATTTCTAGGATCAACCAAATTATAGATTTTCTCAACTTAAGTCCTTGACGAAAGTTGTTCTACACGTTGAGCTCGTCATCATGGTATAATTTATTTTATCAATTTCATAGGATATCATACTTTGGTATTGGGACAACAAGGGTTTGGATATATTTTAAGGTTTTGAGGTGTATTACGAACTTACGATCAAGATAAGACCCTTCTTTCATCGACTCTAGCTTTGATAAGCCGCAAATAACAATTTGTGACGGAAATACATATTTTTATCAGATTATCATGGTATCTTCTATTCTTGTGTGTTGATTATTGTCTTGCCATGTTGTAGTAGCTAGGGGGGCTGTGAGTAAAAGTCGTTAGGCCACGTGAATTCAGAAAAAAAGTATGTTAAGGCTATTCCCTTCTTACGACATGTTTTCTTAAAGCTTAGGAGCAATGTAATTGGGTTGTTATCGTTGTTATACTTGTAGCCATTAGTATTGATTGTTGGCTGCTCGAGTGGATATAATCCTCCCTTGTCGGGATTCTTATTCAGTTAGTAGCGTCCCTATGTTGGACACGACTTAGAGGCTATTCGTATAGGTTGCTTATAGCTAAATTGCTCGCTTTTAGCCTATTGGATTGTTATTGTTGCCCTTGGGGCTATTGTGGTTAGCTGCAAAAATGTGATCTATGCCTAGAAGGGCTATGTTCTGCCTACAGGGCTATATTGATGCCTAGAAGGGCTATGAGGTGCCTACGGGGATATATTGACTCCTAAGAAGGCTATGTGCTGCCTACAGGGCCATGTTGCCTAAGAAGGCTATGAGTTGTCTATAAGCTATATTGATGCATAAGAGGGCTATAGAGATCATGGTGGCCTCGACGGCCCAATCAGGACTTCTGTGCTAGTTTGCTATTTCTTTATATGAACTCTTTTGGGAGTAGCTGTTTCTTTTATAGATCTATTGACAGGGGCCTTGCCGGCCGATGACTTAATTTTAAGCCGAGATATACTTGTTTGTTTTCTTGATTGCGTGTGGCTGCCATGCGCTAGTAGCAAATGGTTCAGCAAGGTCAGCTCGGGCATGAGTTTTGGCATTAAGAGCCAGTTTTGCCCCTTGAGTTTGGGGCGTGACAAACTTGGTATCAGAGCAACGTCGTATCCTAGGGAGTCTGCAAGCCGTGTCTAGTAGAGTCTTGTTTATAAATGTGTTGTGCACCACATTCGATAAGCAAGAAGCTACCGGGCATTTTCGAATGACTTTCTTTTTTTTGCTCACCTCGTGCAATAGAGCGGTGTCTTAAGGGTTGTGGTTTCTGGCTTATAATTGATATTTGTATGCAGATAGAGATGGCTGACACCAGACAGACCACAACTAGCCAGGGGCTAGATACAGTTGCAGGCAAGGGTACGGGCAAGGTACCACAGGTGGAGGTAGCCCATTGTGAGACCCAAGGGGAGACATCTTCTCAGCCGTCCATAGCTTCTCCACCGCTTCAGGAGCCTCTGAGGACTACAGGACCCCCGGCTCCACCAGCAGTACCACCTCTGGTTCCTTCTTTTCCATCTGATCAAGATTTCAAGAGTGCAGTATATATGTTAGCACAGTTAGTAACTGCACAGCGCCAGCCAGTTGCGCTAGATGTTGCCGGACCTTCTGAAGGGCCCAGGAGTTCGAGAGTTTGTGAATTTCTTGCCTTGAATCGTCCACAGTTTACAGGGACAGATCGCAGAGAAAACCCTCAGCACTTTGTTGATCAGCTTCATAGGATATTCAGAGTCATTCATGCCTCATCAACTGAGTCAGTTGAGTTAGCAGCATTTTGATTGTGTGAAGTTACAGTATTGTGGTACGAAAGTTGGGAGAGATCTAGGGGAAAAGATGCATCTCTACCCACTTGGGATAACTTTACAAAAGCTTTCATAGATCACTATTTTCCTCGAGAGATTAGGGATGGTCGGGTGGACCAGTTTCTGAACCTCTGACAGGGCAGCATGAGTGTCCGAGAGTAAGGGCTGAGATTTGATTCATTGGCTAGATATGCACCAGCATTTGTTGATACGATGCATGACAGGGTGCGTAGATTTGTGGGAGGGCTTGACTCGGACTATATCGACGCTTGTTCTACCACTGCACTAAATGATAATATGGATATCTCATGAATTCACGCCTTTGCACAAGGCATAGAGGATCGCTGACATCTACACTATATGAGTGAGAAGGTCGAGAGAGAGAGACAGAAGAGGGCTAGGCCCGCTGGTTCACAGGGAGATTTTCAGGGTGGTCCCATACCTCGATATTTTAGTAGGCCACTTAGAACTCCATCACAGCAGTTCTAGGGTAGTAGATTTGATCGTCAGGGACAGTCAGGCCCAGGTGAGGGTTCACTAGCATCAGGTTCTCAGCAGCAGAGCGGTTCAGTCCAGGCTAGGACAGCCCTGTCGCGTTGCGATACTTGTAGTAGGATGCATTTCGGAAGGTGCAGGCAGGGCTCCACATGTTGTTATTCTTGTCGACAGGAGGGGAATGGGTGGAGGAATTGCCTGACCATAGGTCAGGGTGGTATAGGTCAGTCGACCTGGTCAGTAGTAGGTTCCTCCTTATCAACACAGTCTATAGGGCGTGGACCCCAGACTTCAGCAGGTAGAGGCAAAAGCGGAGGCAGAGATGGAGCATCTAGTTCTGGTCGTGGCCAGAACCGTACATATTCACTAGCTGGCCGATAGGACTCAGAGTCATCACCAGATGTTGTGACAGGTGCATTGATTGTTCTCTCCCATTGTGTTTATGCTTTGATAGATCCTGGATCTACTCTATCTTATGTTACTCCATTTATTGTGGGGAAGTTATGTATAGTAGCAGAGTCATTAGATCGACCCTTTATTGTATCTACACCAGTGGGTGAGTCTATTATTGCCAGGAGAGTCTATCGAGGTTGCACAGTAGAAATTATCGACCGTCAGACCGCTGTAGACATGGTAGAGTTAGAGATGGTCGATTTCGACATCATTATGGGTATGGACTGGTTAACGTCTTATTATGCTAATGTTAAGTGCTAGACAAAGATTGTTAGATTCCACTTTCTAGGAGAGGCAGTTCGGGAATGGAAAGGCGATACAGCAACACCGAAAGGTAGGTTTATTTCCTATCTTAAGGCGATGAGGATGATTACTAAGGGTTGTATTTATCATCTTGTTTGCGTTCATGATATAGATGCAGAACCACCGACACTTCAGTCTATTTCGGTAGTTAATGAGTTTCTAGATGTATTTCCAGACGAGCTTCCTGGTATCCCTCCAGAATGGGAAATTGATTTTTCTATTGATATGCTTCCTGGTACACAACCCATATCTATCCCTCCTTATAGAATGGCTCTTGCTGAGCTAAAAGAGTTGAAAGATCAGCTGAAAGATTTGCTGAATAAAGGCTTTATCAGGCCTAGTGCTTCACCATGGGGTGCGCTAGTGTTATTCGCAAGGAAGAAATATGACTCACTGAGAATGTGTATCGATTACCGACACCAGAATAAGGCGACTATAAAGAATAAGTATCCCCTTCCGAGTATCGATGACTTGTTTGATCAGTTACAAGGTGCTAAGTGCTTCTCAAAGATTGATTTAAGATCAGGGTACCACTAGATACAAGTTTGGGAGAAAGATGTTCCAAAGACAACTTTCAGAACCAGATATGGACACTTTGAGTTCTTGGTAATATCTTTTGGATTAACTAATGCCCCAGCAGTGTTCATGGACCTGATGAATAGTATATTTAGGTCGTATCTAGACTTGTTTGAGATTGTATTTATTGATGATATTTTGGTGTATTCACGTTCAAAAGCTGAGCATGCAAATCATCTGCGAGCAGTCCTTCAGGTTCTTCGAGATCGAGAACTTTATGCAAATTTTTCTAAGTGTGAGTTCTATTTGGACTCTGTAGCTTTCTTAGGCCATATTGTATTAGATGCAGGCATTACGGTTGATACACAAAAGATTGAGGTCGTAAATACTTGGCCCAGACCCGTGACTCTGACTGAGGTTCGTAGTTTCTTAGGGTTAGCTGGGTACTACAAAAGGTTTGTCGAGGGTTTTTCTTCACTTTCAGCACCCTTAACGAAGCTGACTCAAAAAGCAGCTAAGTTCCAGTGGACTGAGGCTTGCGAGCATAGTTTCCAGGAGCTGAAGGACAAGTTGACATCAGCACCAGTTCTAGCATTGCCACATGGTTCAGAAGGCTATGCGGTGTGCTGTGATGCTTCTTGTGTTGGGTTGGGATGTGTTCTAATGCATTATGGTAAGGTTATCGCATATGCTTCAAGGCAGTTGAGGAAGCATGAGAAGAACTATCCGACCCACGATTTAGAGTTGGCTGCAGTTGTGCATGCGTTTAATATCTGGAGACACTATTTATATGGCGTTCATGTTGACATCTTCATAGATCATAAAATCCTTCAATACATCTTTAGACAGAAGGATTTAAATCTGTGACAACGTCGATGGCTTTAGCTACTGAAAGACTACGACGTGGATATTTTATATCATCCAGGAAAGGAGAATGTGGTAGCCGATGCCCTCAACCGAAGATCTATGGGTAGTTTATCCTATTTAGGTGTTGAGAAGCGTGAGCTAGCGCGAGAGCTTCATCCGTTAGCTAGCTTGGGAGTTAGGTTGTTAGAGGCAGACGATAGTGGGGTCACAATTCAGGACACAACCGTATCATCCCTAGTTGTAGAGGTAAAAGCACGGCAACAGGAGGATCCTAGCTTAGAGCAGCTCAGAGCCAAGGCTCAGGATCAACAGTCTTTAGCATTTGATATAGTAGGAGATGGAGTCCTCAGATATAGTGGTCGATTGTGTGTTCCGGATGTTGCAGGGCTTCAACATCAAATTATGGAAGAGGCACATCATTCCCGTTATTCTATTCACCCTGGTTCAACAAAGATGTACCATGATATTAAGGAGATCTATTGGTGGCACGGGATGAAGAAAGATGTTGCTGAGTTTGTGGCACAGTGTCCTAACTGCCAACAGGTGAAGGTTGAGCACCAAAATCTCACTGGGCTAGTCTAGGAGATAGCCATTCCTTTGTCGAAGTGGGAAGCAATTAATATGGATTTTATTACAGGGTTACCTCGATCACGTCATAAGTTTGACTCTATTTGGGTAATTGTTGACAGACTAACAAAATCAGCCCACTTCTTACTACTCAGGGCTACTTTTACAGCTGAAGACTATGCAGGGCTCTATATTAGAGAGATTGTTAGGCTACACGGTGTCCCAGTATCTATTATCTCTGATAGAGGAGCACAATTTACCGCTAACTTCTGGAAGTCCTTCCAGAAGGGACTGGGGACACAGGTTAATCTCAGTACAACCTTTCACCCTCAGACAGATGGCCAGGCTGAGCACACAATTTTGACACTTGAGGATATGTTACGGGCGTGCGCACTAGACTTCAAGGGAAGTTGGGATGACCACTTGCCTCTTATTGAGTTTGCATAAAATAATAGGTATCATTTCAGCATCGGGATGTCACCTTATGAGGCTTTGTATGGGCGAAAATGTAGATCCCCCATTGGATGGTTTGAGGTAGGTGAGTCAGGGTTAATTGGACCCAACTTAGTACAACAGACAGTGGAGTAGGTTAAGCTCATTCGGGAGAGGTTGCTAACAACTCAAAGTCGACAGAAGTCATACTCAGATGTGCGACGAAGGGACTTAGAGTTTTGTGTTGATGACTGGGTATTCTTAAAAGTCTCTCCTATGAAGGGTGTTATGAGATTTGGCAAAAAAGGTAAGCTTAGTCCAAGATTCATTGGGCCGTACCAGATTCTTAGGAGGGTAGGAAGAGTGGCTTATGAGTTAGAATTGCCTTTGGGGCTAGAATCTGTTCATCTAGTTTTCCATGTATCGATGCTACGGAAGTGCGTAGGAGACCCTTTTCAGGTTATCCCAATTGAGGATGTTCAGATCACAGAGGAGTTGTCCTACGAGGAAACTCCAGTTACTATATTAGATCGACACGTTCGTAAATTAAGGACCAAAGAGGTGGCTTCGGTTAAAGTATTGTGGAGAAACAAGAATAGAGAAGAGGTGACCTGGGAAGCTGAGGATGGCATGAGGTCCAAATATCCTCACTTGTTTCATACCCCATGGTGATGGAATATCAATTTATATTAGTGCAGAGAGGTAAGATACCTATCTGATTTTTTTATATTGTTGCTTATTATTATGGTTGTTGTCGGTGTATTTTTGCTCGCATTGTTATTGCGGAGCTATAGTGCATAGCTATTTATGTCGTCCTGTGAGACGCCTAGGTTAGAATTTCTGCATTTCAGGTTCCTGGATAGTCACATTTACAAAGGATACTCTGCCTAAATTTTGGCAACTCCTAAGGACTTAACCGCGTGACTCAGATTTTTCATTCGAGGACGAATGTTTCTAAGGGGGTAAGGATGTAACACCTCGACTTTTTGAAACATCTAAATTAACTCGTACCTTCATGGAAAGGCAAAGAGGGTGAGTAATAAATTAAGAATGATGTGGTATGTCATAATTTAAGTATTCAAAGGTTGTATATCAAGTTTTTAAGTAAGGTAGGTGGCAAAATAAAAGTTGGCGAAAGTTATCGTAAGTTCCTTTTTAAAGATTTCTCTGAAATTTGGGTCAAATGTCTCGGAGATTTTTTCCTAATATATAAAGAGTTATGGATGCCCCAACCTATCAAATCGAAGGTCTATGAGTCTAGCTTCTAACGCATCAAACCGTTCGTTCATACGACTTCAGAATAGAGAGATATTCACATTTTTGCGAGACTGCGTAAGCTGGCACGTGAGTTGGGGCCCTAGGTCGGTGGAACTTTATATATATCTTCTTCTTCGACTTTTTCTTCATTTTTTGAGTTAAGAACCAGAAAACATAGGAAACCCATTTCTAAGATCAACCAAATTATAGATTTTCTCGACTTAAGTCCTTGATGAAAGTTGTTCTACGCGTTGAGCTTGTCATCATGGTATAATTTGTTTTATCGATTTCATAGGATATCATACTTTGGTGTTGGGACAACAAGGGTTTGGATATATTTTAGGTTTTGAGGTGTATTACGAACTTAATATCAAGGTAAGACCTTTCTTTCATCGAATCTAGCTTTGATAAGCCACAAATAGCAATTTGCGATGGAAATACATATTTTTATCGGATTATCATGGTATCTTCTATTCTTGTGTGTTGATTATGGTCCTGCCTTGTTGTAGTAGCGAGGGGGGCTGTGAGTAAAAGTTGTTAGGCCACATGAATTAAGAAAAAAAGTATGTTAAGGCTATTCCCTTCTTACGACATGTTTCCTTAAAGCTTAAGAGCAATGTAATTGGGTTGTTATCGTTGTTATACTTGTAGCCATTATTGTTGAATGTTGGCTGCTCGAGTGGATCTAATCCTCTCTTCTTGGGATTCTTATTCAGTTAGTAGTGTCCCTATGTTGGACACGACTTAGAGGCTATTCGTATAGGTTGCTTATATATAAATTGCTCGCTTTTAGCCTATTGGATTGTTATTGTTGCCCTTGGGGCTATTGTGGTTAGCTGCAGAAATGTGATCTATGCCTAGAAGTGCTATGTTCTGCCTACAGGGCTATAATGATGCCTAGAAGGGCTATGAGGTGCCTACGGGGCTATATTGACACCTAAGAAGGCTATGTGCTGCCTACATGGCCATGCTGTTGCCTAAGAGGGCTATGAGTTGTTTATAAGCTGTATTGATGCCTAAGAGAGCTATGTGCTGCCAATGGGGCTATAATATTACCTAAGAGGGCTATGTGACTGCCTACGGGGCTAGGGGACTACCGATAGGGGTATATAGACTGATTGGCACTTTGTGGGATTATGAGGGCCTGGGTCGGTGGTCTTGTGTGGTGTTTGTACCTGCCGAGCTTATGGGGGCTTGGTTAGGTTGTTGTTTTATTATTTTTTATATGTTTAGATTTAGGAGCATGTCAGTACACTTATCTTATCCTTGATTTATTTATCGGATTACTCCCTGTATATTAGGATACCTGCTCATAGTCTATTGCTTTTCATACTTGGTACATTATTTCGTACTGATGCCCCATTGCCTGGGGGTACTGCATTCATGCCTGCAGATCCCAACAGACGACCCAGTAGACCTCCTCAGCAGTAGGATTGATTTCTATCCGGTTGGCTAGCCCCTTTCCTCCAGAGCTGCCAGAGTTGGGAGGTTTGTTAGCTTTTGTTGTATATATTTTCATAGGTAGGTTGGGGCCCTGTCCCACCAATCTTTACTACTATTAGAGGCTTGTAGACTAGTGTATGGGGTGTATAGCTACGTTATAGCCATGCTGGCCTAGTTTGTTGTTTTGTTGAAGCTTGTTAGCTGTTTGATGTATTGTCTTGATATATACCTGCTTTCAGTTTTGGTATAGAGATCATGGTGGCCTCGACGGCCCAATCAGAACTTCTGTGCTAGTTGACTATTTATTTATATGAACTCTTTTGGGAGTTGCTGTTTCTTTTATAGATCTGTTGACAGGGCCTTGCCGGCTGATGGCTTAATTTTAAGCCGAGATATACTTGATTGTTTTCTTGATTGCGTGTGGCTGCCATGCGCTAGTAGCAAATGGTTCAGCAAGGTCGGCTCGGGCTTGAGTTTTGGCATTAAGAGCCAGTTGCGCCCCTTGAGTTTGGGGCGTGACAAACTTGGATTGCAACTCCTTCCCTCCATACTCAGCTAGTTTAGACTTCATTCGAGGACGAATGTTCCCAAGGGGGAGATAATGTAACACCCCGTATTCGAAAAGATCAAAAATATAGATTTTCCAGATGTTGCAGGTGCCACCGACGGAGGCCACCCCCGGCCCGTGGGTGGGACCACGAACTGTAGGTGTGGTCCGTGGTTGGCCACCCAAAATTATTCTAGAAAATCACGACCCATGGCCGGACCTACGGACCGTAGGTGGGACCACGATCCGTGGTCCAGGTCCGTGGATCGTGGCCCTCATCATCCAGTCCCATACGCTAAATGACGGACTCACAGGATGGACCGTCGGTCAGTCCATGATCCGTCGGTCAGGCCCGTCGATGGCCCCATCAGATTTTAAGTTGGGGTCGTTTTGGTCTTTTCCCCTATGCGTTGGACATCTAAACTATGTCGTTTAACCCCTAAACTACATCGTTTTACGCATTTTAAGCCTAATATTCTAGTCAGAACTTACTCTAAGCGATTCATTCACCAAAAATCATCAAAACTTAGAGCAAAAGAGAAGAAATAATCGACCAAGCATTCTCCAAGAACACAACAGGTTTTCTTCAGTTCCTGCCCCAAAATCGAAAGATTTCTCCGTGAATTTCATCACCAGGTGTGTTAGATTTCACTAGTGGATTCCTTTCTTCCACTAGGTCCCTAGAATTCAGTCAGATTCTTGTCCCTTTATCTTGGTTAGACCTAGGGTTTCTAGAACTTTAGATAATTGTTGTGATTTAGCTGTTATAGTGTTCTTAATCAGATTATCATATTTTCGTAACATTGTTGCTTAGTTCCTTGCATGGAACTCAGAACCCTAGTTGTGTAGATTTGTTTATTTCATGAATTACACTAGCTAGGTCATATAAATAGATAAGTATCCCTCAGATTTCGAATGTTTCATTATCAGTATTTAAATGTTGCATTCTTAGTTACCATGTAAGAATATTGAGCTATCCAGTATATTTCAGTTATGTTGTATTGTACACATTTCCAGTTGGGAGTAGGCTTAGCACCGAGTTGATCTAAGGTTCAGCGTACCCTCATAGTCCTAGAACTACGTGCCCCCGTAGGTTTGTAAGTCCCCTCTGTGGGCATCAGATTTAGTGATCACTCCAGTCATGCCTTTATATCCCTGGCAAGGTATATTGGGTCCTCTCGATGGGGCGTATACATCGGACTCCACGTTTAGCTCACTTGGTTTTATGTCGGTTAATAGTAGCTCCCACAGTCAGACTCTTAGTGCATTTGACCAGGTTTTCAGTATATACTTCAGCATTCAGTTCAGCATGTCATGTTCATCATTAGTACTTGGTCATTGCGTTCAGTTCAGATTTTCAGTTATCTTTTCAGTATTTACAGTATTGCACAGTTATGCTTTGTTCAGTTTATATGTTTGTTCATCTATATTATATATCCTGTATGCTCAGTACATTCCAAGTACTGATACATACTTTGCGCTACATCCTTTCATGATGTAGGTTCAGGTACTCAGCAACCAAATCACGTATATATCGATTCCCGATACACACTTCAGCAGCTTCAGTGGTGAGTCCTCATACTTCGAGGACAATAGAAATGTTTCTATATTCAGTCTTTTATTTCAGTTTTGCTAGAGTTAGCTGGGGCCATGTCCCAACAATTCTAGTGAGTAGAGGCTTTTCAGACATAGTAGTAGAATCAACTTGACTTGTTGAGTTTGATCTTTCAGTTGTTATTAAAATCTTAGTACATTTCATATATTCAGACTAGTTGGGTATTCCCCACTTTCAGTTACCTACTTTTTTAGCTTCCGCATAGTTCATGTTTATTTAGTTATCTTTCAGTATGCTTATGATATGCCAGACACAGGGTTAGCTTGGGGTCACTCGTGATCCTAGGTCCCGTGTTACGTTAAGGGGGTAGCCTTGGGGCGTGACAGGTATCGTGTGGGCATTGGGTCTTGGGTCTTGGGTCGGGGTCGGGTCTTCAGTCGGGGTTGGATTTCAATTCTGGGTCGAGTCTCAAGTTGGGGTCGGGGATTCGGGTCAAGGTCGGGTCTTGGGTTAGGGTCGGGTCTCAAATTAGGTGTCAAGTTTGAGGTCTTGGGTCTCGAGTCAGAGCCGAGACGGGTCTAAGGTTGGGGTCTCGGGTCAGGGTTAGGTTAGGTGTTGGGGTCGAGGATTCGGGTAAAGGTCGGGTCTCAAATTAGGTGTCATGTTTGGGGTCTTGGGTCTTAGATCAGGGCCGAGACGGGTCTAAGGTCGAGGTCTCGGGTTAGGGTCAAGTTAAGTGTAAGGGTCGTGGATTGGGTCAAGGTCGGGTCTCAAATTGGGTGTCACATTTGGGGTCTTGGATCTTGGGTCAGGGCCGAGATGGGTCTAAGGTCGGGGTCTCGGGTCAGGTCAGGTTAGGTGTTGGGGTCGGGTCTTCGGGTCATGTTCGGGTATCAAAATTGGGCGTCACTCTTTGGGGTCTTGGGTTTCGGGTCAGGGCCGAGACGGGTCTAAGGTCGGGGTCTCGGGTTAGGTCAGGTTAAGTGTCAGGGTCGGGTCTTGGGTTTGGGGTCAGGTTGGGTGTTAGGGTTGGATCTTGGGTCGGGGTGGGTCTTGGTTCGAGTGGAAGGATCGAAGTCTAGTCTCGGGTAAGGGATTTGTCTCGAGTTGGGGTTTTTCAAGTTGGGGGGGAGAGTGTGCGAGGGCTGAGGTAAGATTTTAGGTTAGGTCTCGGTTCAAGTCTAGGGTCAGGGTCTCAGATTGAGGTGGGGGTTTAGGTCCTGGGTCAAGGTCGAGGTTCAGTCTCGGGTTGGTGTTTGGGTCAGGTATCGGGTTAGGTGTTAGTGTTAAGTTTGAGTCTCTGGTCGGGGTCGAGGTTGTGTCTTGGGTCTCGATCGGGTTCTCGTATCGAGGTCGGGGTAGGGTCTTTGGTCTTAGGTAGGGTCTTGGGGTCAGATTTCAATTCCAAAGTTGAATGTTGAGTCGGATGTCGGATGTTGGTGTTAGGAGTCAAAGACGGATCTCGCATTGAGGTCGAGTCTCGGGGTCTTATCTCGGGATCATATTCTAGTTCGAATGTTGTGTCGAGAGTCAGGGTTACGTCCCAGTTGGGTGTTGTGATTGTGTCCTAATTCCGGTCATGGTCAGGGTCTGGTCCAAGTTCGAATGTCGGGTCCCATGTAGGAGTAGGAGTTAGGTCTCGGATCGGGTGTTGGGGTCGGCTGTCGAATTGATTATTGGGGTTGATTTCTAGCTCAAAAAGTATTTTCTATTCTCTAGCAAAAAATTAAAGATATTTTCTAAAATAATATTTTTCATTCACCAATCATACTCTAGAAAATATTTTTGCACTCACCAACTAAACATGAGAAAATAAGTTAGAAACCAACTAATTTTCCAAGAAAACGTTTTCTAGGAAAACATTTTTTATGGAAAATATTTTCCTTTCATACCAAACACACCCGAGCTTCAGAGCATAGAAATTATATTGTTTCATCTCCATATCCAAGGTAAGCTAATAATAAGGTTAAGCATGGTTATTTCCTCTGTTAACTACATGATGCTAACCTGGATTCTTCTCGAATTAGAGAAAATCAAACATAGATTTCGAAGGAATTTAAGCAAGAGAGTTCTATGATTTTTGATAGACAAGGTAAGTTTTCTTTTCCTTCTTCATCATCTATGAGCTCATATGAGCATTCTAAGCATGATTCTGGTAAGAACACATGGGGGTGATTAAAAGTGGTGAGTTCAAATTTTACTTATTGTATGAGGATGTTGAGGAGTTGTTTAATGTGTTGTGAAGCCAGGGAGTACTGGGTGACCTTGTAAAAATGTCATATGAAGTTGCATATATGGAGAGAAAGGAAGGTATCACTATATAAAAAATAATCTTTAGTTGCAATTAATTAACGATAATAGCTTAATTACCGCTAAATATGTTTTTTGAGAGACAATTACTAGTGACAATTACAGTTTAGCACTCTTTGTTAATGTCACTAAAGCCTATAAAGACATTGAATCTAGTGACAATTAACTAATACTGATAAAGACTTTAACCCTCTTTGTTAATATGCATATTTATTATCGCTAAAAGCTTTTTTTGTTATAATGTATGGGAGAACACCATTGATTTGAGGGTCTTATGAGCTCGTCACTCGTCTAGTGTTTGATGTACTGCGTATGTGACCCAAGCTTGTTAATTTGATATTAACACTAGCTTTATTACTCGTCGTGATTGTAGATTAACGTTTTAACGGAAGGATTGATCCTCGTAGTTATTCTAAATAAAAAATCGAGGTATGTAAGGCTAAATCCTCTTTTCATTGCTATGACATGACCTTAACATCACACGTTTCCTCTTATATGAGTTGATGAGGTTCATGACTATGAAACAATAAAAGTCACCATGCTATATGTACTTCATGATTACACTCTTTTAGATATTTTTGCTACTATTGAGTCGAGCTTCCACAATGGCCTTATATGCTCATGTTCCTCTACTTGAAAAGTCATGTGTCCCTCTATTTTAGATGTCCATATATCCCTCTATTAAGAGATGTCTACGTTTCCTGAATGAAATATTAAGGTCCTTCTGTCGTAGGATGTCTAGTTCCTCTATTTTGAGATGAGTAAGTGATATATGCTAAGTAGGCCGTTGGACATGCGATTTTATATTGCAATATGAAATCATGAGATTAAATCAACATTTGGATATGCGATTTCACACTTATTTCATGATTTTATATTATGAGATAAACTTTCAAATTCTCCAAAAAAATAATATGATTTGAGAATTTCAAATCATGATTTGGGATTTCTCAAATACAATAACTAACTCACAAATTTATATTTTGTAAAAATAATCCCACATTTATATTTACTAACCATTTATTTCATATATAAATAAAATTTATAATTCATATCATTATTTTTAAAATATGTATATCTCATATAACGATTACTCTCACCAACATAATTTTTTTTATTACTTCGAATCAATTCCTACTTTACCATTTACGTTCACCAATTTTATTATTTTTTATCAAAGTTATTTACCAACCAACTTGACCAACAAATGACAAAAAGTAACATTAATGTTGGTTCGTCTTCTCGGTCATATGATTGAGAAATGCAAGTTCAATGTGAGAAGGTTGTATGTACTATCTAGGAAGATTATATTAAAGCCTAGTGCATTACAACTTATGTTCAATTTTATTTCTTTAGTGAATTAAAGTTTGATTATATTGTATTTATTTGAATAGTTTTGTGATAGTGTATTATGCGATTTTATAAACTTTTGCTTATCCCGTATGATTGTATAAAGAATTGAGACAGTTTAATAGTTTCACAACTTAGGAGATTTTTATGTTTATGAGAAAACATATAACATAAAAAATCTAAATTGCATGTCCAAACAAAACTTTAACTTATCTCATCATTTCATATTATAATTTCAAATCGCATGACCAAACGGACCTTAAAGAATCATTTCCTAAGTATAACGACTATAATGAATCATGTTTTATATATTCTAGAAGTTAGGATAAAGTATCCCAAAAATGCTAGTGCATAAGTCATATGCCCCTTTGTGGCTAATCTTGCTCGTGTATAATATGAAGTCGATCAGGTGAGTATCCCATGTGTCTAGTGGTAGAGCTAGAAATTTTATTACGAGTGTTCAAATTTTGAATAACAAAAAATAAAGTTGATGAGTGGATGTAATGAATTTATTAAATCAAAGTACGTAGTATTAAGATTCAGTGGCGACGACAAGATGCTAAATTCATGTTTGAAAATTTTGATTATGAATTAATTTATTTATTAGCCAATTTCTTATTTATTTTTTAGAAAGAATGTTAATAGAAAATCGGACAAAACCACATCCAGCGGTCTGTTTTGTTTTAGAAAGGAGTTAGGCAAATGGTAATGTAGCGAAAAGGGATGAAAAAGAGTGTTGTGAGATAAATATTCATGAATCGAACGTTCGATAATCTGATTTTGAACACCATTTATCATTGCGCTTTCTAACAGTATAATTTTTCGAAAAATAGATTTGACTGACTATCCTTAACTATATGTAGCTCCACCCTGCATAGCCCTTTATGACTTAACTATGTTATGAAGTACGGTGAGTATTCTGGAGCCCTTGTGGCTATTTATATTATGAAAGTCAGGTGATCAGTATTCCGAAGCCCTTGTGGCTATTTATATTAGGGGAAACTATATCAAATACCCATAAAATAAAAATAATTATTCATATGTGCCTTTACTTAAACTAATTACAACAATGCTAATTTGATACTATAATTCTTAGCTATTACTTTATGATTTGACATTATTTTCTTTTTGTCTTTTTTTTTTCGTCCCACCATCATGCCCAACTAATTTTTATTTTTTTTTGCCTAACTAATTTAATAAATTTATCCTTTTAGCTTATTTTTTTAATAAATCATTTTCTTTATTTTATCTTCTTCCTTTTTTCAAATATTAAAATAAATACAATGATAAAAAAATCGCAATTTATCTTTAGCCTAATAGAAACATAGAAAAAAAAAACTTAAAATACAATCCAAGTTTTTGTTTTCTTTTCTCATTTATTATTATGGTCTAATCATTAATTACTTTTGTTCTTTACTCATTTATTGTTTTCATTTTTTACTTTTGTTCTTTTCTCATTTAATATTCTTATCCCATTTTTCATTTTATCTTTTGTTAGAGATACCATTTGGTAATATTTTTATTTTTATTTTTTTTGTCTTGTTTTCCTTTTTTTTTTTGTTAGTTTATCTTCTTTTTAAATATTTTCCTCTCTTTTTATATTTTTTCCTTTTTAAGAAAACAAAACAAATACAATAAATTAAAATTCTAACTAACTATTTTCATATTAATACAAATAATAATAATTAGCCTACAATGTTAAATAAATAAGAAAAATACAAAATTATGTGATTTTAGGTCTGCATAAACTACATTTGACATTTATTATGATTTATTTTTGAAAAATACAAAATTATGTGACCTTCACCACTATACTTTTCTTCCTACAGTATTCGGTATCTGATTCTTCTGCCTTCCTCAATGATATCATGTTAGTATATGATATGTTGTAATGGTATCATTGAGAAATGATTTGGTTATATATGAATGGGTGTAGGAAACCTTAATGATATCATAACAGTATAAGAATATATGAAAACAGTCGTTGATTATATCATGTCAATATATGATATGTTGTGATGGTATCATTGAGAAATAAGTTGGTTGTACATGACGGTTATAAGAAACCTTAATGATACAATAGTAGTATATGAATATATGAATGATATGTTGTAATGGTATCATTGAAAAATGAATTGGTTGTAGGAAACCTTAATGATATCTTAACAATATATCATGAATATAGTGTTATGGTATCATTAAGGAATGATTGATTTTGTAAATGAATGAATGAAGGAAACTTTAGTTCTACCACAACAATATATTCATATACTTGATGGTATCATAAATGATCTAAGGAGTGTTACCAATATATGAAATAGTACTTCATGATACAATGTCAGTATATGATATGTTGTGACAGTATCATTGAAAACTTATGAGTTCCTTCTTGAAGGATTGCTTATTAGTCAATGATATCATGGTATTATATATAATGTGTTGATATCATTGACGAATGAGTTTGTTATACATGAATAAATGCAGGAAACCTTAATGATATCATAGCAGTATAAGAATATATGAAAACAGTCATTGATTATATCATGTCAATATATGATATGTTGTGATAGTATCATTGAGAAATAAGTTGGTTGTACATGACGGTTATAGGAAACCTTAATGATACAATAGTAGTATATGAATATATGAATGATATGTTGTAATGGTATCATTGAAAATGAATTGGTTGTAGGAAACCTTAATGATACCTTAACAATATATCATGAATATAGTGTTATGGTATCATTAAGGAATGATTGATTTTGTAAATGAATGAATGAAGGAAACTTTAGTTCTACCACAACAATATATTCATATACTTGATGGTATCATAAATGATCTAAGGAGTGTTACCAATATATAAAATAGTACTTAATGATACAATGTCAGTATATGATATGTTGTGATAGTATCATTGAAAAATTATGAGTTCCTCCTTGAAGGATTGCTTATTAGTCAATGATATCATGGTATTATATATAATGTGTTGATATCATTGACGAATGAGTTTTTTATACATGAATAAATGTAGGAATGATACCATAACAATATATGAATACATTGTTCATTAATGAATGAACATTTTTGTGAATGAACGAATAAAGAAAACCTTAGTGCTACCACAACAATATATTAATATATGTGATGGTATCATACATGATATAAAGAGTGTTACAGATTAAATGAAATGGTCCTTAATGATACCATGACAATATATGATATGTTCTGATGGTATCATTGAGAAATTATGAGTTCATTAAGGAATGAATTTGTTGTACATAAATAAATGTAGAAAACCTTATTGATACCATAAAAATATATGCATATATTGTTATGGTATCATTAATGAATGAGTAGTATTGTGAATGAATGAAGAAAATAAATCTTAGTGCTAACCACAATAATATATTCACATACTGTGATGGAATCATGCATGATCTTATGAGTGCTACTGATTATATGAAATAATTCTTAATGATATCATTCCAATTTATGATGTTATCATGGAGGTATCGCTGAAGGATTAAAGTACACATCAATAATTTCATGACAATATATAGAAATATTGTGGTGGTATCATTACGGAGTGAAACAAATCTCAATACCATGTTAGTATATAGATATACTACGATGGTATCATGGAGGTCTCACTAAAATTTCGAAACATACATCAATGATACCATGAAAGTGTATAGATATATCGTGATAGTATCAGACAAAAGAAAATGAAAAAAATAGAAATAAAATGTCACTTGTTCCTTTATTTTAGATGTCTAAGTTTCCCGAATGAATTATTCAGGTTCTTCTATCATAAAATGTGCAGTTCCTGTTGGGTTTTTGGGTCTTTTGCCCTGCTGATGTGGATAAATAAAATCCCAATTGGGACTATTCCACTTTTGCCCATAAGCCCAATATTATGGTGCATATGTAAGACTATCTTTTAGGTCTTATTTTCAAGTATCACAAGAGATTGATCATTAACCATATAGAGAGAAAAGTGAGAGAGTGCAGATTTTCACACAAGCCCTAGCAACCAATTTTCAAATCGCAATTCCCGCTTCGTTCCTTGTTCGATTGAGCTGATTTTTGGAAAGCTTGTTACTTTGAACTTAATCATTGATTGGGAACTAAGAGAAGTGGATTTGGAGTCTTGTAGCTCCAGATTTAAGCTCGTGAATAGTAGTTGACTTTGGTGATTTTACTACTTTTATTTCTCTAGTTTTTGGTGCTATCTTGTAGTTGTGTTTCTCATTATTTGCCAATTTATTGGTGGCCATTGTGGAGAAAAACTTGTAACTCTTGTTGATTTCAGTGAAGCTTTGTCTTTTTAGTTTTGACTCTTCACTCCGAAGAGGTTTTCCATATTAAACTTGGTGTCTCGTGTGTTGATTAATTTTGCTTGATTTGATTGATTTGATTGCTACCCCAAATAATTTTGTTCTTGCATTAGTTTGTCTTCTATTGGTTCAAATAGAAGAGAAAGTTTGAACTTGGGCTTTCTTCCGTTGCCATGTTGTGCACATTTGTTTGTGCTTGCCATTCCCAACAAAGTGCTATCAGAGCATAAGGTTGTTGTTGATTGTCTATTTAAATGATGGAGTAAAATATGAGAAAGATGGTGTGTTTGAATGGTAGTAATTATCATACATGGAAAGACAAGATGAAAGATCTTCTATTTGTTAAGAAAATACATCTACCTGTGTTTGCTTCTAATAAATCCGAATCTCTGAATGATGAGGAGTGGAAATTTGAGAACCTACAAGTTTGTGGCTATATTAGATAATGGGTTGAAGATAATGTTAGAAATCACATTGTGAATGAGACACATGCCAAAAGTTTGTGGGGCAAGCTCGAGAAACTTTATGCTTCAAAGACTGGCAACATTAAGTTATTTCTATTGAAACAATTGATGAACATTAGGTATAAAGAGGGCACTCCTATTTCTAATCATATTAATGAGTCAGGGTGTTCTTGAACAGCTGTCCAGAATGGGTATAAAATTTAATGAAGAAATATAGGGACTATGGCTTCTTAATTCTCTGCCAGACACTTTTAAAACTCTTCGATTTTTTTGACTAATTCTGCTCCCAGTGATGTTGTAACTATGGAATATGCTAAGAGTGTTGTTCCAAAAGAAGAGATGAGAAGAAGATCTCAATGCTCATCTTCTTCAGTTTCACACTCCGGTTTTTGGTTACTGAAGATAGGGGAGAAGCAAGTTCAGAGGTCAGAAATAACAGAGATAAAAATAGAGGCAAGTCAAAGTCTAAATTCAAGAATGTTACATGTGACTATTGCCACAAGAATAGACATATAAAGAAATATTGATACAGGTACAAGAGCGATATGAGACATCAAAAGAAACAAGGCGATAATAAAAATTGTGTTGCTGTTATTGCTAAATGATGATCTTCTTGTTTCTTGTCATGAAAATGTCGTTAATCTTATTCACAATGAGTCTAGCTGGTTTGTGGATTCTAGTGCTACTTCTCATGTCACCCCCAAGAAGGAATTATTTTCTTCTTATATCCCAGGTGATTTTGGGATGTTGAAAATGAGCAATAATTTGAGGTTATAGTTTTTTGTATTGAGGCATTTTGTTTGGAAAGTAATAATGGTTCCAAACTAGTTCTCAATAATGTCAAGCATGCTCCAAATGTTCGCTTGAATTTGATTTATGTGGGATACCTTGATGATGAGGGTTATTTTAATACCCTTGGTGCTTCCCAATGAAAGCTTACTAGAGGTTCGATGGTTGTGGCCCGTGGTGACAAGTTGTCTAACTTGTACGTGTTTCAGGGCTCCATTTCTAGAGGCTCAGTAAACTTGGTAGATAATGATACTTCATCAAAGTTATAACGTAGAAGGCTGAGTCATATGAGCAAGAAGGAGATGGACACTTTGGCTAAGAATTTTTTTTTTTCTAGAGTGAAACAAGAAAAAATGAACAAATGTGTTCATTGCTTAGCCGGTAAACAGAAAATAGTTTCTTTTCAGAGTTATCCGCCTTCAAGAAAGCTTGATTTGTTGGAGTTGGTACATTTTGATTTGTGTGGTCCTTTTAAGGTAAAGTCTCATGGTGGTGCACTTTACTTTGTGACTTTTATTGATGATCATTCTCACAAACTCTCGGTATTCTCTTTGAAGTCCGAGTATCAAGTCCTTGATGTGTTCAAGAGTTTTCAAGCCTTGGTTGAGAGACAGATAGGGAAGAAATTGAAATGCATCAGTTCTGATAATGGTGGTGAGTATATTGGTCCTTTTGATAGATATTGCACAGAGCAGGATATTCGGCATCGAAAAACTCCTTCAAAGACTCCTCGCTAAATGGTTTAGCAGAGAGGATGAACAAAATTCTAGTTGAGAGGGTTATATGTATGCTTTCAGATGTTAAGCTGTTAGATTCCTTTTGGGAAAAAGCACTTAATACTGCTGCCTATATTATCAATTTATCTCTTACAATTGCTTTGAATGGTGATATCCCTGACAGAGTTTAGTCTGGTAAGAATGTCTCTTGTGATCATCTTACAGTTTTTGGGTGTAAAGCCTTTGTGCATGTTTCTAAGGATGAGAGGTCAAAGTTGGATGTTAAAACTAGGCAATGTAGCTTTGTTGGTTATGGTCAAGATGAATTTGGCTATCATTTCTTTGATCCAGTTGAGAAGAAACTTATTAGAAGTCGTGATGTTGCATTCATTGAAGACCAAACAATTGAAGATCTTGACAAAGTTGATTCTCAGAGCAGTGAGAGTCTAGTTGATGTTAATACAGTTACTTTGACTATTGCACCGGAAGAAAATGTTCAAAATGATAAAAATCAATTTGATATTAAAGATGGTGATCATATTCAAAATGATCAGTTTGCCGTTGATGCTCCAGTGCAAGACGATGTGGTTGGTCAGCAACCAACTATTATTAATGCTCCAGAGAGTTCTCTCAGAAGATTTACTAGAGAGAAAATACCTTCATCTCGTCATTCTCCCAATGAGTATGTACTCTTGACTGACAGGGGGAGAACCTGAGAGTCTTGATGAGGCCATGAAAAGTGAAGAAAAAGAAAGGTAGTTTGATGCTATGGAAGAATATAGTACGACCCATACACTTTTTCGTAAGAGTTGAGTTGCCCTAGTCACATAGTTCCAATATACGAACCATTCTACGGTTCATCTTGACCATTCGTAGAGGGTAAGGATCTTTGGTATTTCTGAAGTTTTAGGACTTCAGTGCATGAACCAATCCACAGTCTGTATACCCTTCCACGAGCCGTACAAATCATCCTTCTTGTCACCCCACTTTTCCAACATTCTAAAGAAGATCTACAGACGGGTCTACAGTCCATGAACCTTCATACAAATTATAAAAGCATCTATAAACCCTGATCCTAAAAATCTAACTTCTACAGTTCACTTCAGGGTTGGGTCCCATGGACTGTGCGAACTCATATTGTCTGTAAAACACTAAAATTGTAGACTTCAACAATTTTTTTGAACTTCCCAATTTTATCTGAGTTAGGCACTTTCGAGGTGTTACATAAGCATCACAATACATTATAAAGAAGAGTAAGAATACGAGCTGAAATGAGTAAGGCCATGAGCTTCAGAAAGCTTGCCTCACACTCTTCGAACCACTCAAATGGGACATCCATCCTAGTCAATCTAGTCAGTGGTGTTGCTATAGAAGAGAACCCCTCAACGAACTGTCTATATGCAACATTCTGAAAATTCTAAGTTATGACCCGAACCATTCATCAAATATGTATAGGCCTGAACTTGATGATTTCTAATGGTACATGAGTGTTAATATCAATTCCTTACTGTGTTAAGAGCTTTAGATATAAATTGATAACATAAGGAACTTCTAGCTCAAAGTTAAGTTGAAATCTTTTTTTTCGATTGATTTTTTATATAAGATTTTACTAGGATCAACTTCAAATGATAATAACACCTAGCATATGAAGAGTTTTGTGGCATAAGACCAACCAAATCAAAGGACTTCAAGTCTTCTTTTCAACGCCTTTGAGCATTCATCAACCTAGGTTATGTGCTAAATGTTATGCCTATTTCACTGGGGACTATGTAGTCTCTATGGCCCATCACGCGGCCATGCGGTAAGGCAATGTTATTGCCACTGCATGAACAGCCGCGTGACCTAGGCTCTAGTTGTGCGACCTCGTATGTTTCTCCAAAACTATTTTAGTTTTCTCTTCTTTTCACATTCTAGGAGGGGTATTTTCATCGTTTCCTCATCCCATAATCCCAACCCACGACTATTAACTTCCCCCAAAACCAAATTCAATTAGATTACATAAGTTACTACAAACTCTTCTCCTCTTTTTTCCCAACACTTCAAAGAAAAAGATCTACAAGAATTCTAGAGATTTCAATCACTATTCTTCCTCAAATTTCAAAATCAAGATACGTAAAGCTTTATCCTTCACTATATGAACCTATTTCTCCCCAAAACCAAGCCATTGTGTTTGTTTAAAGTCATGAATCATGTTAGGATTTTACGAGTTGAAATCTTTGAGTTGAATTCTTGATCTCTTAATGAATTCCTTGAATGTTCTATGATTTTTAGTGAGAATTCCATAAGTTTGTAGTCTTTCTCTTGATTCAATTCCGAATATATGTTTATTAATTCTTTCAAGAAACTTGATGAATTACCTTATGAATTTCAAAGTCTATTTGTGTTTTAAAAGATTTTTTTCATGGTTATTGGAATTGATTTATATTTTTCCAGAAAGATTTGTTTAAGAGTTGTAAATTTAGATCATGAAGAATCATTATGCTATTATCATATTTTAAAAGATAAAAATTTACCGTATCTTGAAAGGTTAAAGTTAAGAAAAGTTGAAGAGATTTAGAGCCAAGGCTCACAAAAATATATATGTTCATAATACGATATTTTAAGTCAAGCATGATTTTTAGTAAGTGTTTTAAAGCTTATATTATGAGAAACTAGTATATTTTGGGAGACTATTTAGTACCGAGACGGGTATGGATTTAGACAACACATGACCCCAAAACTACGTTGCCATCGTAGGATATGATCGTCTGTAGAAAGAGTGAATCCTCTATTATTTATAGCCTTCTTGCTCAGCTTTGGGATCTCTAGATTATGGTTCATCTTATATACATCAAGGCATAGGATAGTTCTGTCAACGAGGGTAAGTCGTTAGGTTCTGACAATGCGTCACAACCCGAGCCTACATCCTGGACGTGGACGGCACTTGTGAACCATTGCTGGTCTCCAAGCAAACCCTCATCCTGGCTGACTACAAGCGGAAGACTAACTCAAGCATACAAAAACTTAAAAACTGAATAAATATAATATATTTAACTCGCCATAAAATAGGCAACTTAAGTCTTTAAAACATTTAACAAAATAAATGAATTAACTTCTGAAACTCTATTGTCCATCTATGAAGCCTCTAACTGACAAAGATGGAAGTCTGGACAAGACCCACGACATCCTAACAACTGATATAACTGAAAGTACAAGTGGAACCCTCTGGAAGCAAGGAGGCTCACCATAGCTAACTCGAAATGCATGTGGTCTCAACGAAGTGCCTGTTGATGATCCTGAGTACCTGTATCTTCATCATGAAATGATGCAGGCCAAATGGCTCAGTACATGGAATGTACGAGCATGTAAGGGGAATCCTAAAGCATAAACATAAGCTTGAACAGGTGGAATAGAAACATACTTACCTCTTCTAAACTCACTCAACTCAACTCAACTCAACTCAACTCAACTCAACTAAACTCAAAGAAACATAGTTCAATTCAACTTAGAGAAAATAGGGCTCAACTCAATGATACGATATTCAACCCAGTGAAATAAGACTCGACTCAATAATAAGATACTCGACTCTGGGTACTCAACTATGGATACTCAACTATGGATACTCAACTCTGGATACTCAAATCAATATAAAGCAACAATACATATGCAATATATGGAAAGCTTTAGAACAGTAGAAAGCAACTCAATGTATTGAAAAATGCAATAGTAACTCAGTTTGTATGCAAGGATACGAGATAAAATCTGCTTGTATATGAAAATACAAAGTAAACTATGTGTATATAAGAATACAAAATATCTTTGTGGGAGTCTCTCTAACCGACAACCATCCCTATGATCTATGTGATGATACAACGTCTTGTCGCACGCTGCCAAGGCCGTCCTATACTTTGCCGGGGTATAGAACCTACTCACTAAGTGGATCCCCTAGTCTATGCTAAAAGTATTAAGGAATCATCCAAAAAGTATGACCCTTTTCTACCCATGCTGGCTACACGGTTTATGGAGACTTTGAATTATCTGAACTCAACTCGTCTCCATATCGGTGCTCAATACTACTCCCAAAATGTAACTAGCTCATATGTTTAAAAATATTACTCTTCCTCTGGTTTGAGATAATTGCTCAAGCTACCCTCTTAAAAGAGGTAACTGCTCTTGAAAACTCTTTTGGAAATTGGTATTTCCTACTCTTGGGAATACTTAGTTCCCAAATAACATTTTAAAGAAATGAACTTGGCTCTACTCTTTCTCAAACTCAATGCTTAAGTCTTTAAAACAAGTTTAAAATAATTGTTAAAAGACTTCTTAAAATAGGGTTCATGCCGAGTTATGGACGTGAACTACTCGATTCAAGGTTTTTAATAACCATGCATAAAACTCAATACTTGGAACTCAACAACTCCAGAACTCAAGGAGTCAATGATACTACTCATATCAAGAATGCTCAACTCAGAGGGTTCATGCGGGATTATGGGCATGAACTACTCAACTCAAGGACTCAAATATACTTTTCATCTCAAGACTGCTCGACTCATAGGGTTCATGCAGAATTATGGGCATGAACTACTCAACTCAAGGACCTTCATGGGTGACATGTAGTAGTCCCATGATTAGAAATATAATCTCAAAAGGATTAGGAACTCAATACTCAAGACTTAGAACTTGAAGATACTACTCCTCTCAAAGATACTCAATGTATAAAGTTCATGCAGAATTTATGAGCATGAACGACTCGACTCAAGGGTCTAAAGAACATTATGGAACTCATGCATATGACTCTTCTCATTCTCATACTTACTTCCTCAAAACTTAGTTCAAATCGATAGTTGATCTCAAAGGATTCACAATTGAACTCAATGACTTTCTTGAACTCTACTCTTAACTCTCTCTTGAATGTGAGTTATGAATTCAAGAGTTATGGTTCATGATAAGAAGGATCTAGTGATGATAAGGTAGACTCATGAATACATTCTCCTTATTCTCATACTCATTTGCTCGAGTCTTGAAACAAGTTATTAGAAATTGTAGAAGGCTTCTCAAAGAGACTCAAAGGGACTTTCTCAAAATGTTCGGAAGAACTCTCAAAACTTAACTCTTAACTCTTAACTCTTAACTCTAACTTGAATTTGAATTATGAATTCAAGGTTATGATCATGTTAGGAATGATTTCTAGGTGTTTAGAAGTAGTTTAGAGTGTTTAGAATCAATGGGGGAGTAAAGGTACCCTTCGAAAGAACTTAGAAGGACGAAACAACAGAGAACGGGTGGGGGCAGGCAACCCTGGCGCACTAAGTGGCGTAGGGCGCCAGCCCTCTACCTACAGAGGCGTGGTTGGGGTGCACTGGCTGGCGTAGGGCGCCAGGCCCCAACCCAGAAAACCCCGATGACTTTCTTTGCTCGTTTTCTCACCCTAACTCACCTAAAATTGATTCATTTCTTCCCCAATCACTTGGATTCAATTAATCAACATAAGGAAACTCTAACCTACTCAATACAACCCTCAAAACACTCACTTTCATCTCAAGAATTCATCAAAACCCCAACAAAACAAGATTTAGAATGAAACTTCAAGAACACTTATCAAGAACTTAAATCTTTCAATCTTTATGGACGAATTTGAATATGAAAATCATGTTTGGCGTGTGGGTGAACGAACCCAATACTATGGAAACTTACATACCTCTTAGGGATCAAACCCATGGCGAGAATCCGCAACAAACTCAAGAACCTCGACGAACGCCTTGATCCTTTCCTCTTTTCTCCTCTTTTCTCTTCTTTTCTCTTCTTGAACTCTCAATTAAAACCCTAGGTGTATATTAGGATTATAAGACTGAACCTAATCAAATTAGACCCTAAAAACCTTACTAAAAATGAATTAAATCTGATTGGGTAAGGAAAACACCCAAATACCCCTTACTATTTTCGGGTAACTTTCCTTAACTGGACAACTTGACTTCAAAAGGGCATATCTCACTCATCCAACCTCAAAACTTAGCTAACTCGGTGGCATTGGAAAGATAATTCAAAGAACTTTCATTTGATATCTTATGGGTCACGTAACTCATCTTGTAGTAAAAGTTATGGTCGTTTGAAATTGATCCAAACTTAGAAGAACATAGTAATAACTTGAATGAACTCTCTTTAATTCTTTTTGGAACTCAAGGTGCTATATCTAGTGACCTGACCTTAATACTTAAGAAATTTTAAATTCCTTGGTAAAATCCTACTCACAACAAATGATGGTTCGAGTCTTAGTTTAAAAATTTTCTGGGGTGTTAAAATATATTCCCCTTGGGATCATTCGTCCTCGAATGGTGGCTGGACTGGGTATGAAACGGGGTTAGTCTTATCATCTCTGCCATACCAACTAGAATTTGCCCGTATTACTATTCGGAACCAACTAAGGTCTCTCATTTAGCTATTTCTCATAGTAAAACCTCATTCTCTTCTTCCTCCTCATTTAAACCTTAGACAGAATTATCACACCAACATTATCACGATAGGATCATTAACCTTCTCTTTCTAACATTACTCCGTGACTAAAAAGACCTCTGAAAAGATATCTTCCATACTCTTTGGAACTCATTACTATCTTATTCTCAAACACTTGACTTGATTTCTCATCTCGTCATCTCCCACTTAGGTCTAAAGTTGATACTTGAAAGCTATGGACCTATTCCATTATCTCTAACTGGTCTACATCCTCTTTTACTCTAACACTCGGGAGAAGCTTATCTCATGACTACCTAACTCTCCATAAGCAGGTACTAAGACCTCTTTATAAGGTGTTTCTCTTAACCTTCTAATTACATACCCTCTCGGTACACCTCTTTATGCTCCTTTTTTACTCTTGTGACTTAGCCACAATTCACTGCCCTTATCTAAAAGTTTGGGTCTCTCACTTGTACCACTCATATTTATTGCAGCTAATCACCTCAATTCCTCACCTACTCTATGTCAAGTCTTCAAGATCAAATCTCAAGACTAACATCATCACCCTCATGGTGCCATCCTTTTGATCAATACACTCATCTCAAATTCAAGCTTAATGTTTATTACTAAACCTGAATATCAATATGATTGCTCACTTACTATACTAACTTACCACTACTGGATACAAATATAGAAACGCTCATCCACTAGGACCTTATGACAAGTAGTCAATCCTTACCTCTTAGGCTCTACACTCACAAATTACAATCGCATTCCACTTCACTACTTAAATACTATTTACTCACTTACTGCGCATTATCTCTCAAATAGTTCTATCATCCTCTGAATAATATGGGGCACCCCCATTCAAAGTTCATAAGCCTAACTTAGATCTATAACCTCATGAATAATCTGTGCTTCTATTCAACAAATATATTTAGTCTCCTCTAACACGATGGCACATCAACATCAACTCTATTCTGGTTATAAGTATACTCTATCTCGTGCAAACTAGTAACTATTTCTCTTCCTTCTATCAAGAACTCTCTACAACATAATTATTCCTTATGTCACTAATAAAGGAACTCATCACTTATAACTGACTGGGTGCATGATTGCAATAACATAATCTGTCCCATGACTATCTCCCTTTCATAGATCACTAAACCTCTGCATACTTTTCTCTAACTCTGGGCTCTTTCACTACTAATGCTTATGATATCGTAACTCATGTTACCTTTTCGGGTGAAGATATTACCCAAGCTCTAAAAATACCATCCTCTTAAAGGTCTCAGCTGGATAAGGTTTAGGGAAGAGTGTATAACTCTCTTTTAGCTCAAACGCACGATTCATATAAACACGAGTGCATTCCTCTGAAACTCAACACTTAACTCACTCATGGGCTTCTTTTAAGCCCCTCTGGAGTTTCATGACTTCCTCAAGACTCTTGCTAAGAGCAACTCATCGATAAAGGACTGACTTTATTTTTCAGCCACCTCTAGTATGAGAGGTAGTCGAAGGGATAGGAGAACACACGAGTTAGAATAAGTCTCTATGACATAGCTCTATTGCACGATTAAGAGTATGAAAGATGGAAAACTTTTCTTAAATGTCTATAGTCCCTTGTTTATAGAAGTGGGGCCCTCACAACAATAAACAAGACCCTACTGACACGGCTTCATAGACACCCTAGTACACTTGAACTCTGTGCTCTGATATCAATTTTTTCACGACCCGAGCCTACACCCTGGACGTGGCCGACACTCGTGAACCATTGCTGGTCCCCAAGCGAACCCTCATCCTGGTTGACTACAAGCAGAAGACTAACTCAAGCATACAAAAGCTTAAAAACTGAATAAAAATAATATATTCAACTCGCCATAAAATAAGCAACTTAAGTCTTTAAAACATTTAAC